>APFE031138270.1:4246-51433 GCA_000404065.3 Pinus taeda
GTTTTATGATCAATCACATCATTTTCAGCTAGAATACCATCAGCAAAGCATCTTTTTAGCATATTGTTGTCCTTTTTCATTTTGTATAAACTATCATCAATCCAAAGCGTCCTATCTCTTATTCATAACTATCTTTACACACTTTTCTCTCAATATAAACATAATTTTCACCATCCTATCATTCATAAGTGTACTCTGCCTCCCTTACTGATATATTGTTCATTCCATTGCCTTGCCGTCAGCACCACCCCTTTCATATGCTTTATGGTTATGAAACCCATTTTCCAATTGGAGGGGGGAATGTATGCATTATGGGATTGCATGTGATATGATTACTACACTCTGCCATAACTTGTTGATTTGATAAGTTTTTCTGATTGAAATTTTTGCATTCATTTTATCTGTTGCTATTCAAAGCTAACACTATGGATCCAAGAACATTGTATGAAAAATAGTGCTTTGTTTACAGGAGAACAACAAGTATGGGCAGAATTCTATTCGTAGAATGACCACACTATTACACTTCATAGTAGAGGCTCGTGAACGTGAACAATTCTTCAGACATGATGTGCTTCTCTGGATTCTACCTTTTTGCATCGCTTTCAGCACCAACTTTGCCTACATCGGCTTCAACAACTGTCAGTCCATATATGTCATTTTTGGAGGTAAAACTTGAGGTAAAATTGCATAGTTTTCTAATTTATTATAAATTGAGGAGAATAGAATGAAAATCCATTCTGTGCATTATTTGTCATCCTTCATTCCACATCTTTACCACTTCCCCTTTTTTTCAGTAGTATGTCATTTTCGAGTGTGGGGGAGTGTTCCTTTCATTCATTACTTTCTTATACCCACGTCATTCATATTCTTTATCATCCATTGCTATTCACTCTCAACACCTCCCTTATTTCATGTTGTTTTACACCAAGCATAGAATTCAACAGCTGGTAGCAACCACCTCTCTTTGTTTTCTAGCATCGCATGGGGACATGCTAATTTTTTAGAGAGGGGGAGGAATTGCTATGCATGATGGATGTTTTCTACTTTCTTCCTTATTTAAGGCATACAATTTCATTTTTAAAACTAAGGCATTGCTATGCATGATGGATGTTTTCTACTTTCTTCCTTATTTAAGGCATACAGTGCAGAAATTGATTTCCCATATTTTTAAAACTATGAACTCAATTCTTGTAATTTTTGGAAAACACATTAATACAAAACCACACAATTTCAAGAAATATTGGTTCATAAAATTTCGGAAATCATGCACTCCCACTTACAGCCATTTTCTTTATATCTCATGATCCGTGCATCAAAACGATTTGATTTTTGGATCATAGAGACATTCATGTATTGTAAATTTACTTGCAACATTTCAACAAAATCTGGTTTGTAGTTTTGAGAAAATGCTTAATGAAGTTTGCTGTTATCTATATCATATTTTGCTGCAACTTCATATATATAATTGAATGTCAATGTAAAAATTGTTATGCCTTCATCAAGATTGCTAAGATTAAATATTTATTAATTAAGGAAGCATTCATTTGTTCTCAAATTTTTATTGCTTGGTTAACGCATGATTTTTGTCTTTGGGTTGCATGAGGTCATGCAATATATTCAGTTTTCGTTGCATGAGGACATGCAACATATTGAGTGTGGGGGTATGTTGAGTCGTTAATACGCCATTATTATTGTCACTTGTGAACGTTTATTCCACCCATTTCCACCATTCTTCATCATGTCATTTATTATAATTTATCATTTAAATCCATTTTATAAATGATTTATGCTCTCATGGATGAATATTATTTATTCTCCTTTATTCTAATAAATTGATTATTATGCATTATTTTATCAGTGATAGTTCTAATAAGTTGGTTGTAACCTTATTTACCATTTTTAGCCTCCAAAGTAACTTCCAGATTGAAGATTTGATTTTTAAATCAGCCAACTCAGAAATTCGTTGGTTTAAGGAGTGACAGTTTTGCGGTTAAGATTTTGAGCAAATGAAGACGAATTTTGAAAATCCGGAACATGGGTTTTGTCCAGAACGGGCCCAATTATCTTCACTAAAAACAGTTTTCCCAAATTCGGCCTGTACAGGGAGAAACGTAGGGTTCTTTGAGCACGATTTTCTGAGATTTGTTGTTGCGACTGCCCTCCAAATCTTAGCTGCAAAGCCAAATTCGCCTTGTTCTTATTGATCAAATGGTTAAAGGCAAACCAAATTTGTAATAGGAATTATGTTGTGCTTATCCTTATTGTAACTTCTCTCTGATCTCTTTATTTAAATTAAAACAGAGATCAGAGAGGGGGATGATTTGGAGGGAGACGTGATGACGGATTTGAGGAATGAGAAATGATGGACAACGATGGTGGATTATTCATGCTATAATTCTTAAGCTTTTGTTGTTGTAATGATTCCACAATTGGCTGATTAATAAATGAATTGGGAGTTGCTGTTCATTCTTCTCATTCTGAAGTGATCCAGCGGCGTCCGCTAGCGGCTAAGGGCCCAGCCTCTGGTGGAGTAAGCTGCTGCTATTGTGTATCATATCTTTCCAATTGCAGTTGTATGATATCTTTTCATGTGTGGATTGTTTATATAGTTTAGTAATCTGATGTATTTGTTATATGTTGTTCCACGCTCTGTTACGACTAACCCATTAATGGTTTCATTCAGCAAGTTTATGTAAGTGACTCTATGTTGCGTAATGAATCTTTTCGGAGTTGATTACATGTTCACTATTTAAATCGATTGTTTCTGTTACAGAGCTTTCATATTAAATATTGCTATTGGATTCATTTTGAACTCTTATTCGTGGGAACCCGAAAGTAATATTATTTCATTTGGAAATGGAAGTCATATTCTTTGGAAACATCAGATTGCTATAATAAATATGTTGTGTATATATGGTAAATGTTGTTCCATAATTCATTTGTGAATATTGTCTCATACAGTAAAGTTCATTGAAATTACTTTTGAAGATTGTTATTTTATTGCCGAATGTGAGTAAGTTGGTTTTGACTCGCGAGATTTAGTTCTTTTGATCGCTGTTTCATTCACTGCTGTTCTATTTCCTTTTACTTTCTGTTGTCCATTTACTTGCATGTATTGTTTTGGTGTGAGAGAAGGTCCAAGGCTGTCGTGAGCCTCAGCAAATGCTACCATGCTCCCAGATCCATGGTCCATACTCTATTCCATCAATTTCTAGAGGAAAGAGTTATTGCTACTATATCCTCGATTGATGATTGATTGAATGAATGATTTTAGGTTAGAATATCTTCGTTTCTTGCTGTTCCAATTAGATTTTGTTTCAAGCATTTATTTACTTGTGGGTTTTAAGCACTATACTGCAAAACATTGCTCTTAAGTAAATATCCGCCTCAGACAGAGTACACTCTTGAAATAAAAAGTCGTCCCTGGGTTGACAATTAATGTGAGGTAATTAGGTGTTAAAAAGACCCTTTTTATCGCTCCACAAGCATTAGTCAACCTTCAGCTTCTAGGAGTGGCCCGATTGGAGGCACAACAATGGTCGATCACGAAGACCATGTAGAGGGGTTTAGGGAGAACCAGGTAAATGACTAGTAGTCCACTTTTGGATTTCCAATAGTGAACTCAGGAGAGAATATACAAATGAAGAATATTTCACCTTCATCTTTTCCACACTTTCATGGTAAGGTGCATGAAGACCCAGATTCATTTCTTTTTGAATTTGATATATTTTGTTATAGCTATGATTATTCTTCTGATGCCCGGAAATTAAGGTGGTTTCCTACAACTCTCAAGGATTCAGCCTTGCACTGGTTCATGGGACTAGGAGGAAACACGATAAGTTCTTGGGATGAAATGAAGAGACTATTTTTGAATAAATATTAGGAATATTGTAAAACTAGATAAATGCAGGATGATCTCTTCACTATTTTACAAGGTGATGATGAGACTTTAGAGGATTACTTAGAGAGATTTTTGTATATACTCCAAAGGGCCAAACATAGTTTTTTTAAGTGTTATTCGAAACTTGATCCTAAGAGGACTTACTGAGGATTCTAGACATAATCTGAATTTGTTAGGACAAGGAGACATTGCTCATAAAACTTTTGAACAAATTTGTGACTTGTGCAGGATGTTCTCGAGAAACCAATCTAGATCCACTAGAGGAGGTCGAAGAAGAACTAAAAAATTGGGATCTACATATTCTATGATCATTGGCTTGGAGAATAAATGGACAACATGAAAATTGAAATATTAAATACTGCTAGCAAACAAAGAGACTCCTTGAAATTTTAGCAAAAATTAGAAAAAGAACAAGAGTCATTGTCTATTTTTTGTCCAAAGTGTAGAAAAAAGCATCCTTTAAGAGAGTGTCCTTCTAATATCAAAGGTGCTAATAAATGTGTGATTTTGCAAAGAACCGTGCCACCAAAGAGTGCCCCTCCATACTGGGATTAAAATTTGTACTTGAAGGAGAGCATTTTGAACCTAAGCCATTACATGCCATGGAAGCACAAAGAAACTGGCCATAGGTAAGTGCAGGTATGGCTCTTGAACCACATTTTTATGGCTATAATGCACCTCCATATTCATATTATAATAATACTAATCACTCTGAACATTGGCAACATGGGAATCACTATCATAATGGACAGTCCTCTCAACCTTGGAAACAAGTATGAAGAGGGCCAAACCATCCATATCATTCTTATCCTTCTTAGATTCCATCATATACTCCTTCCTATACACCACACCACATGTCACAACCATCTTTTCCCTCTCTACCTCATGAGAGTCAATCATTGCCACCATTGCCTTTGTCACCACCCTTCAGACCACCTCAACTACCTACTCAACCAATATAGAATCCTAATAATAAGGCAATTGATCCAGGTGGGTGTTGGTGGCCACCCACCTATCCCATTTAGACCCCCGCAACTGTCTCTTTCACTTTTTCAATTTCCGTAATTGTAGCACAATTTACTATTTTTAGCAGTTTTTTCGGGTCCTGAACTTCCGGAGCCGTTTTGAGTCCCTAAACGACGTTTTTTGGGAAATATGGGGGCAACATGGGTCCATGGACCGATGTTGACCTTCCTAAAGTGGTAGTTCTCGGATAGATCTTTCTAACGAGCTATCATACGTGTCAAACGGAGATCGTATGCCAAAGTTACGACCCCCGGAAATTGATGTACCAATTTACCCAAAACGGGGCCCACAATTTGGCGTTTCATCTTCTAGGGTTAGGTTTTGGAATGTGAAGGGTTTTCCATTGTTTCTCAACAATAAATAGGCCTTCGAGCCTCATTGTAACACAGTTCAGAACAGTTCAGAGGCATGTAGTCACCACATCTCTTCTCAGAGATAAGCTACCATCGCCCTAGCTGGTTTATTTCCATTTCTGGTTGTAAGCATATTTCGGTGTTTTCCATTAATGAAATGAAGCATTGTTTCCACTGCATCTTTGTGTGTATGGTTATCTTTGTATTTTGTTGCGTCCTGTTTAAATCCGGATCAGCAATACAATTGATTCATTTGGTTAGACCGCACCCTCTTCCTACCTATCGAACCCTGTCGGTTGGGATAAATGAGCTTCAATTGAGATCGAGAAGGGTGGTTAAACCAGAAAAACAAAAACAGTCCACGGTGATTATTAAGAAGAAAAATGATGAGGTAACTCCTGATCATTCGAAAAACAATATCACCCTTCATCCCATTCTCGTACCTTTAGATTCACCATCTTCTTCAAACCATCCCCCCTATCTAAAGAAGCTAGTCATGGAGAAGAGAGGCCCTGAGTCCACCTTGGCTTCTAAATTGAGGAATCTTTGCATAAAGGTTACTTTACTTCAGGCTATCCAAGAAATTCCCATATGTACAAAGATCATTAGGGAATTATGTCTTAAAACGCCAGGGAGGGAGAGAGTAGAACCTCGGACCATTAAGTGTGCTAGTAGAGAAGATGAGTTGATGACATGATGCGTATCAATGGAGAAATATATAGATCCTAGAAACCCAGTTGTTTCTATCCAGATAGATTATATCCTTGTCTCTAATGTATTAATAGACCGGGGGGCAGCCATCAATGTGATGACCAGAAAAACCATGGAACAACTTAGGTTGAGCCATATTCATCCTACACCCATCGTGCTTGAATTTGTAGACAGATCTAAAATCAAGCCCGATGGAGTATTGGGCGATGTGGTTGTCTCTATAGATTCATGGGAATACCCCACTTATTTCATTGTGCTTCAACCAAAGAATCCAGTGGGAGGACATCCTCTGATTCTATGATAACCATGGCTTGCCACGGTTGATCCTTATATTGGATTTCTCTTTGGTGATATATACATTTCACATGGAGACTCTAGGAAAAATGTCACCTTATACCCACCTGCTAGATCTATTCGGGAACTCAAGGATACCTTATGGTTAGATTATGACATTAGTGATGAGGAGACCCGACCTATTTCTTTGATTCAACATCATATTGAGTCTGCTCAGGATGGTGAATTTCAATATTTCTTGAACAATCTAGACACTATGAATCTAGTCTGTATTTTCAAGAAAACTATGATTCCTAGCCTTCCTTATCCCATACCGTGGCATCATCTTCCTGTACTTTTGAGCCCAACACCACTCGTTGAAATTAGTCTAGGCAAATCCTTACACATTAGTTCATACCTGGATTCATCTCAACAAGAGCAGCTTGTTACCTTGTTGCGAGATCATTTGGATGCATTCGCTAGGAGTTATGAAGACATGAAAGGCATTCCTCCTGAGACTTGTACTCATCATATCTATATCTAGGAGGGAGCCCGCCCTGTTTGAAAACCCCAGAGACGAATGAATCTCCAAATAAGAGATATTGCTAAGGAAGAATTACAAAAACTCTTAGATGTTAATTTCATCTACCCCATTTCTGATAGCCAGTGGGTCTCTTTATTAGTGATAGTCCCTAAGAAAGATTAGAGATGGCGTATTTGCATTGACCATCGAAAATTAAACAAATACACTCTCAAATATTACTTTCCCCTTCCTCTCATCGATCAGGTGCTAGAAACCCTTGCCACTAAAAAGTACTTTTCATTTTTAGATGGCTTCAGTGGGAATAACCAAATCCATATCGCGCCCTTAGATCAAGACAAAACCACCTTTACATGCCCTTGGGGTACATTTTCCTATCGAGTGCTTCCTTTCGGGTTGTTTAATGCACCTGCTCCCTTTCAAAGCGTTTTACTAGCTATTTTTGTTGATCTTGAATGTGTTGGGATTTATATGGATGACTTTTCTCTGTTTGGTAACTCATTTGATGAAGCTCTTAAAAATTTAGAAAAAATGATTTTACATTGCCAAGAGGCCCATCTTGCTTTGAGTGATAAAAAATGTAGATTAATGTGCAAAGCAAGAGTGGTTCTTGTTCATTTTATTTCTGACAAAGGTATTTAGGTAAACCTCGCTAAAATTGAAGTCAGTATTCGTCTGCCTACACCAAAAACTCAAAGGGAAGTGAGAGGTTTTCTAGGACATGCTGGTTATTATCGGATATTAATTGAAAATTTATCCAAGATTGCTACCCCCCTTTTTCAATTACTAGCTAAGGATAGTGAATTCACCTAGTCCACAGCTTGCCAACAGTCATTTGAAACACTGAAGGAAAAATTAGTACAGGCACCAGTTTTGAGAGGAACAAATTGGTCCCTTCCATTTCATATTTCCTCCGATGCTTAAGACACTACCATTGGTGCAACCTTAGGACAAGATGAGAATAAACAGTCCTATGCTATTTATTACATCAGTAAAAAAATTCTACCTGTTGAATTTAACTATATAGTGACTGAGAAAGAATTTTTAGCCGTTATTTTTTCTATTAGTAAATTCAAAGACTACATTGTAGGATACGAAGTTTATGCACATATTGATCATTCTTCTATAAGATATTTAATGAATAAACCTTAACTAGTAGTAGAGTGATTAGGTGGTTACTTCTGTTACAGGAATTCACTATTACAATTATTGATAGGCCAGGAATGTCTAATGTTGTCGCTAATTATCTTTCCAGATTAAACAATCCTGGAAAAGAAATTCTTGTTGATGATGATTTCCCTGACGAACATCTTTTTTCTATGTCAGCAAAATCTCCATGGTTTGTTACATAGCCAACTATTTAGTCACCGGAAAGACGCCACCTCAATTATTTGCTCATGAAAAGTGAAATATTATTCAAAAAAGTGTTTCATATTCTTGGATACAGGGAGACCTCTTTTACACTGGACTAGATTTTGTTATTCATATATGTGTAAGAGATGAAGAAATGTTTGATATTTTAAAATATGCCCATGATGAACCTTGTAGTGGCCACTTTGCTAACAAACGAACTACATATGAAATTATACGCACTGGCTATATTTGGCCTTATTTGTTTAACGACTCCAACCAATATGTTAGCATTGTGATAGTTGTCAACGAATGGGTCAGACTATTCAAGCCAATGAAATGCCTTTATGTCCTCAAGTGATGATTGAGCCCTTTGAAAAATGGGCTATTGATTTTGTAGGACTTATAAATCCCACATCTTTAAAAAAAAATCATATCTTGGTTTGTATTAATTTTGTTACTAAATGGGTAGAGGCTAAAGCTGTTTCTTTTGCCACTGAAAATGTTGTATTTGATTTTTTGTTTGATGAAATTTTTACTAGATTTGGTGTTCCTAGAGAAATTGTTTCCGACAATGGACCACAATTTGTTTCTAACTTCGTACAGGAAGTGATGAATCAATATAAGATTAGGCACATTAAATATACATCGTACTACCCACAAGCCAATGGCCAGGTGGAATCTACAAATAAGGTGATTGAATAAATCCTCACCAAAACAGTAAACATGCACAAGAAGGATTGGGCTAGTCAGTTGCCTAAAGCCTTATGGGCTTATCGAACTACTTGAAGGAACAACATGGAGCATACAACATATGAGTTGGTGTAAGGAAAACAAGTCCTTTTTCCAATTGAATTTTAGATAAAGACTTTCAAGACTACAATTCAATTGGGCCTAGATCTCTCAGAAGCACAACAACATTGTCCAGTGCAACTAAACGAGTTGGATGAATTTCAAAAGGATGTTGTTCAACATAATATTTTGGTACAACAACAATGCAAGAAGTGGCATGACAACTTTATCAGGAAAAAGCAGTTCCAACCAAGTGATTGGATACTTCTCTATGACTCTAGAATTAAACATTTTAAAGGGAAGTTCCATAGTCGTTAGATGGGACCATATGAGGTGTTTCAAGTCTTCGATAATGAGGTTGTAGAAGTTAAAAGCATCGATGGGTGAGATTCAGTTTTCCTTATGAATGAGGATAGGCTTAAAGTATATTTTCAGCCCATCAGAAAGGAAGACTTCATGCAGCAAGTGCAGTAGCAGTATGAACTTCAGTTGGTAGGTGGCTATGCCAGCCTATTGTAATCTGATTTCTTCTCTCTTGAAATGAAATTTTAAGAGAAAATCCAAATATATATATATATAATATATATATATATATAATTAAAAAGAAAAAAAATAAAAGAAAGAAAAAGTTTTTTCCTGTTATTGTGAAAATCAGTTCTATTGACATGATTGTAGAAGGATCAAATAGAAAACTAGCTTGCTGGTAGGAAGATCAGTTCTAATAAAATGCGAATGTTTCTTGACCTTTAGATGTGTTAAAAATCACCAAGAAGAATTAGGTTCAAGCACAGGAACCCAACCGTTATCCAAGTTTAGGATAGCTAGCACGGAAATTTTTATTTCAGGAAACACTCAATTCCCGCTGCAATTATTTTATGGATCAACGTTATGCAGGTAGATATTAGGTGAAATTCTACCTTTCTTCCATTCCCATTAAAAAAAAAAAAAAATCCCCTTTTTCTTTTTTTTTATCCCAAAAGTTTTCCATCCCTTTCTTCAAAGAAATTTCCCTATTTGATTTTGTATTTCTCTCCTTTCCCTTGAAAAAATTTCCCCAAAATCCCTTTTTCGATTTATCTTTCTTTTTTGTTTCTCTTTTGGATTCCCTATCATAATTTCCTTCCCATTTTAAATATTTACCCTTTTTCCCACTTCTTTTTTCCCTCATGGTTTGAATGCAGGATCTGATGTGAACTCACAAATCAAATCGAAAGGCATATGCTAACACCAAAGAATGGAAAATAAAATATCCTTTGTATATTCAACAAATCTTTTAATCCAGTCTATGAATTGTATTCTATCATAATTTTCTTTTGGTTCCTATTATGCTAAAAATATCCCTCGTGCACAAATGTGTGTCCAAGTGCAAGAAGATTTGGTGCAGACATGGGTAGTGCAAGCATGTCTAAGTGTAATCATTCTTGGTGCAGGCATGGTTGGTGGAAGCACATTCAATGTAGGCACGTTCAGTATAGGAATCCTCACTGCTGAGCATGCCCAATTCAAAAAAACACATGTTCCGATGCAGGAACACCTAGTGCAAAAATGTGTTTTGAAGTTTATCTTTTGTTTCATGAACCTTTGTAGAGGAAAAATAAATGTACCACCTGTAGATCATGACATTCAGTTTATATTGTGATTAATGCTTTGTTTCATCATTTATTAAAATAGGAAGAAACCGCTTATGTACAAGGATATTTTAAGTTATGAAATCTTATCTTTTCAATGAATACTAAGTATGCCTTATGTGAAATGATGGAGTAAATGTGGAGCGGTACAATTCCCCCGAAATCCAATACTTACCTTCCCTTGGAAAACTCATCACTTGATAATCATGGCCTCACCCCATGTCCGACCTTGCATGACCGTTATGTGAAATTATTGTCTAAACCGTCGCCTCTCCCAATCATCATTGCTCTGCCTGTACTTGCACCAATTTAGATTCACATTCATGTAATTTTAATAATGAAGCATGACCTTTCGGAAAATGGTTTATATAATGGTGGATTTGTAGCTCGATTGCCATTTGAGTTCTTTTTTTTGTGATATATTTTTGAAACTTGAGATAGAGAGTGGGTGAATTCGAACAGAAATGGCACCTATAAGGATTGAGCCATGATCCATACAAGAAATGGAACAGAGAGTTGAATACAAGAATATTCTTGCAATGTTGCAGGAATCTAGGTTCCTCCCATTCCTGCAGAAGTTCGATGGGTTTGACTCAATTGTGGCAATAACATTTTCTTGGACCTTCGATGGGAGACAAGCCAAGGTTTGTTCATTAGAATTTGCAGTAACAGAAGAATCCATATCTCAGGCTACAGGGTTTCTAGTATTGGGGGAGAAATGGTTCAAGAAGGAGAAGTTATAAAAGAAACAGTGGTGTCAGTTCGTGGTCAACCTAAAGAAGAAGGTAGACAGGAAGAACGGCCTCCATCAGAACACTATGATCGGGAAGTGGAAGGATCTCCTGTATGTATTGCATAAGTTCCTTACTTGCGAGGGACACTACTCTCTAACTTTCCTCTACCACATACACATACTCTTGCACTCTGAGTCCAGTAAGCTCATCAATTTCCCATATTATTTGCTCAAAAGTTTAGAAAAGACGGTGAAAGGGGTTCAGAAAGGAAAATCAAATAAATTTGCATACAAATTATATCACAATAAGTTGATCACAATCTTAGTTAAGGAAGAACTGGAAGCTAAGAATGTGACTTGGGAGGAATTCTCGAAGGAGTTTGAGGGGTGGAGCATAGAGAAGTTGGCTCAAAAGAAGAGTGTAGAAAAGTCGGCTCGAAAGAAGAGTGCAGAAAAGATGAAGTCGACTCAGAAGAGGAGTGCAAGCAAGAATGAGAAATCAGAAACGATGACCCCACATCCCACCAAGACCAGGAGGTTAGTCAGGCAAAGAACTACCTTCTCAAGGGCAGGTCACGTTCAGTCGACTTCTTGGATACTATTGGATGACTCGCCACCTATCTTGCCAAGTAAAGATAATCTTTCAATTCTCGTTGAGGCAATGACTCATATAGTGGTTGATGGTGACTATGTGGAAAAGGAAGACGACACACCCTTGTCGGTCATCTTTGGCAGAATGAAGAAAAGAAAAGTGATGTTGAGTACAAGTAAGGACCCGACATAGGGTCTAATGGATAACAAGGCATAGGGTACTGAAACCCTCAATAATTTTGAAGAGTAGGGTACTGAAACCCTTGGAGAGATGGATGAGCAGGGTATTGAAGCCCTTAATAACTCTGAGGAGAAAGGTACTGAAACCCTTGGTAAATTGAATGAACAAGGTATTGAAACCCCTGATGAGGTAAAAATGCAACGCAATGAGACTCTTAGTAACAATGAGATTTCGAGTGTTGAAATACTTGATGATATTATAATGCAGGAATTGAAAGGTGTCTAAGATAACTTTGACCTTGATGATGACGACACATGTCTGGAATTGACTGTCAAAAAGTCTGCACTTAAGGAATTGAGAGTGGAGAACTCCACCCTCTGTTTGAACAGTCGGATAGAAGAACTCAAGAAATGTGTTTATGGCTTGGAGGTGTTAAACCAAGCCATGAAAGAGCAGAGTACAGTGCAAAAACGAGAAAAAACAGAGTTGGCAGGAGAGGTGAAGGAACATAAAAAACAAGTTAAGATATGGAAATATTGGGCGTCAAAGTTTTATGAAGTTCTCAAGAAGGTGACCAATAAACTTAAAAAGGTTCGAAGTAGGAAGGAAAATATAATGAAAGAAGGGACCAGTATACAAGTTCAAATCAAAGGGAGGCACTTCTGTTTTGGTTTTTTTGCAGCAAGTAAAGGTTGTGTGAGGACCCACAATAGCTTAGGGAGGGGAGGATGTTGATAGGATAAATTGCTTCATTTTGTAACCCTTTTTCCCTTCAAAACCATAAACTTAGACCTCTGGTTTAACCTTGCAAACCCCCCCTATTCCTACATTAGTCCAAGAATCGTGTCCTTTCCTGCACTAGCTTTATGTTTCATGTTTAAGGCTTATGAATGTGCTTAATTAATCCTTTTTATATATTTTATGCCTTTAAATCTTTGAAACTAATAATTCTCTTCCTAGAAGTATTTGATAGATAATGAATTAATCATCTCGTTAGCATGGTGGAGTGTAGGTAGGATTCCTGCACCGTTGGCGAATCTTTAACTGTTGTGATAGCTCGCCACTCCATGAGGACACCATGTTCTAGAACCATCAACTCGAGTTGGGTTCAAAGCGAAGAGGAAATTCAAGGATATGGTGGAGATTAAGTCACTGACGAAATACCTAAAATAGCGTTTTCTTATAGCCGAAAGGCTTAGAGTGAGATGTTTTTGTTATTTTGTTATAGCTAAAAGGCTCAAATTGGAATGCTTGATGTAATTTGGTTACAGCCATAGGCCTAAATGAATGTAGAAAATGTAGGACTCAGATAGAAAATGGTAGTGAGAAATAGCTATAGCAAGGATACTATGATTCTGTTCTTTTGTAATTTTGCTAGTATATCGCCATCGTTCTGGGCTGAATTCAAACTCATAATGTATATTTGTTGATTATTATAGAAAGGAACTGTGCCATGATTTCTCAATCTTATGTTGTAATTATGTGTTGATGCGTTGACTAAAGAGATGAATCTTTTCATTTCCTAAACAGGGAAACGAGCTGGTTGGCTAGGGCCCAGCCAACCCAACTCGTTCTCCCTCATGTCCTTTTTCGATTAAGGTGTGTTAATTTCTTTTAATGTAAAGTGTGAAGTAAATAGATGTTTCTTTTATTCTACAAAGTTTGAATCTGACTTCATTATAGTGTGATGGATCCATGGTGTGCATGCTTGATTGATTTTAATCTTACGATTTCCTTCTTTGAAGTTTAATCTCGTTTTCCGCCTCGATCATGCAAGCACGCATTCCTACACTAGTGTTATAGACATTTTTGGGCACTTCAACCCCAATCATAAATGTCCATAAACTGAGGGCTCCTAAGTCCCTAAAAGTGTTGCTTCACTGCCTAAAGGAACAAGGTCAACTGATTACATCATCTCCCAGAAGTTCTCCACTGAAAACTGGTCATAAATGGTCAAAACTGGACCATACGAAAGCTCCATGTAGGGGGTGTGATGCATATCACCTTCCCATTGTACAGGGTGTGATGCATACTGTTTTTCTCCTCTGTAGGGTGCGATGGTTGGGAATGGACAAATGGCAGGGACCAAAATGCGAGGTGGAAGATCATGGAATCCTCCAGAAGCTTCCCTCTGACACTTGCCACTCCATTTTCGACTAGGGATGAGTAAGAGATCTTCATTATCCAAGTGGAAGCAGGAACTATCAGAGAGAAGACACTAATCAAGATCCCAGAAGATGACTCACCTCTCTGTAGTCATCTATATATGGATCCCTCATCACAGAGATCCGGAGGCTGGAATTTTGTATCTTATAGAGAAGTGTTGTTGGTTTTCTGGTGTACATTCATAGTGTTGGGTGATCTAAGCTTTGCTTGAGGTGAAGAAAGGCTTCCTAGCTGGAGGATGATGCTGGGTCAGAACATATGGTTGTAATCCTCTTGCTACTTTTTATCTTAACAAAGCTATTCTAGTTTTCTTCCATATTCTTGTGTACTTGTTTATATATGCATTTATATGGTTAACACACATCTGGTCCTATGTTATTTATGAATATAGATCTTTGTTTCTTCGATAGAGGTATGTTGTTCTGATTCTACAGGTTCTTTTTTAAGCTGGGCAGACGAAGAATAAGCAGCAAAGCTCTATTGAGAAGGAGAGGAAATTGAGCGCAAGACTAAGGTTGGTCTTCTTGGTTCTCCTCTTGTCTATTTTCATAAAATAAAACCAAAGTATACTTTACTTGTTTGTTTCTAAGATAGCCACCCATCTTAGTGGGAATAGCAGCATCTGAGTGGACACTATTCCCGGTAACAAAATGGCGACTCCGTTGGGGAGAAAAGTTTGTTGGTCGATGATTGTAATTCCTCCTTGGGAAGGAAATGCAATTTTCCTAAAGTAGGTCGACACAACGGCTGCCATGGCATATATCCAGGGTCTTCCCAGTAGGATGTTGTAATCAAGATTTCCGTCGATGACTTCAACATCGATTTCTATTGTTTTTCCCCCCACTTCGACTTGCAAGTTACTTAGTATCCCATACGGAGTGTATGTTCGTCCATCAAATGCCTTCAATGTTGTTGATGATCGCAACAAGGACGGAGACCCTAGAGCTTTCCAGAAACTCATCGACATGATACATGTGGATGTCCCCTCATCAATAATTGTTCTATGAACAGTTTTGTTGAGGGCTTTCACTTGAATGAGGAAATCTAGTTGAGCTGGTAACTGAGGGTCGTATCCTTTATGATTAAAAGATACAAGATTGTAATCCGTTGGGTCAATCCCACCTATTGCTGATAATAAAGCCTACTTTTGGGAGGGGCAATTTTGCAGTACCTCAAGAGTTAGCATCGCTGATGGTGATTGGGCTAAATCTTCCACTATATTATAGTGTTGTGCTGCTCGGGCACGAGTATTAAATGTCAATTTGTGTACTACTCCCTTTGGCAGTTTTATTGTTAATTCAGGAATGATGGGTGGCACAACTTTGGTCGAAGTTGTTGTTGAACTACTAGGTTGATCATTATCCTTGTTGTTCAACATCTGTGGATTCCTGTAATCTTTACTCCTTGTTGATATCAGAGCATCATTCAGTTGCTTTGAAATTGACAACATTAGCACTTGGGACGGGGAAGCATTTTCGCTAGCAAGCAGATTTGATCCTGGGTTTGGAAACGGATTAGTTAGTACATCCAAGGTTTTTGAACTTTTGAAGAATTTTCTAAGTTCTTCTTTATATGGACACTCTCTGGTCCAATGATCCTCGTCACATATACTGCATTGATTTTTTGGTTTCCAATTCCCAGAAGGGTTTGTAGAAGATTTTTTAGGAGATGTTTCCTCCTGGTTTTTCTTCTTCCCTTGCTTTTTCTTCTTGCCTCCTGGTTGCTTGGGTTCTTTTCCTTTGTCTGTTGACACAGAGTTTACTTCCGAGGCTAGAAGTTCCTCATTTGCATTTTGACTTGAAACCGTGCGGGCCTTTTTCGATGTAGCCTTTGCAGTTTTGGTGCTTGTCGTACCTATCACACCATCACCGGCATGAGAGTCTTTGTTTGACTTAGGAGGCGGAGGAACGGAAAATTATGGTCTAGGAGCATTAGGGATTTTATCGTAGAGCGTGCTAGACTGAGTATAGATCAAGTCTAGATATTGTGCACGAGCAATAACTTTCTCTTCAGTGACGACTCCTCCCTTTGCCACATCTTTTGTAATAGCGGGTAGCAATGACTTAATAAACCATTTAGCCAATAGCTCATCAAGAACATATGTTTTTACCATTCTACGACGACGTCGTTGTTGAGTCCCAAACTTACATCTTCCCTACATACCTTTTTATCCTTTTTCTCTAGTTACCTGAACCTCCAAGCTATCAAATTATTACATATTAGTTTAAAATGAGCATATAAATGGTTTCCTAACTATGTCTTGTGACTGCTATTTGATTTAGATTTTTGCTCAATCAGCTGCGGAATCTGTCACTTTCCGCAGCCAGAATCAGTTTCCGCAACCTTTTTGTTAAACTCTATGCTACAGGTGTCTATTGAAGAACTCAGCCACATGGGCAAGCTACAAAGGACGTGGACATGGAACGTGTCCCCTTGGTTCAGCCAAATCATCCACAGAAACCCGCGGTCAAAGCCGGTCAAATGGTGGTCAACACAAGGAGTTTTGTGGTGGCACGACTCTGTTTTCATCACGAGGAGGATTGCATGGCAAGATCCTGAGATTTAGGAGGTGTGCTAACACCTGGGGACTGCCCGTGGACCGAATCCAACAAACCACCTCCTTGGATTTACTTCCCACGGCTACCATGCTGCTAAATTTCCGATTATGGTCTTTTACATCTCTGTCTACCAACGCAGACCTTAGGAATTAGTTATGTATTTCCTGCTATAAATAAAGCATCTTTGTATGTGTATAGGCTAGCTGCTATTATGTAATCTTGACTGTTTGTACGAGCCATCAAGCCGAGACTTAGTTTCTATTTTATGACTGCATTGCAATATATGAGAAGACACTGATTTTGAGTTCAAATCCGTGATTTTTTCTGATTGACCGAGGTTGCAGAGGGCCCCTATACACCAAGGTCCTGTAGTTTCTGTATAGCTTTATGTTTTTCTTCATTTTACGCTCTTGATACCATAGATATTTGATGTATATATTAAATTGCTCATGGTATTTATGTTATTTGTTGTCCATAGCTTCTTTCATGCTTTTAATTGATTGTCAACTAATCAGTGTTTTCATTTCAGGTTCTAATAGGAAGCCCGGGCAGTGCATATATTTTTTGATGACTAATGACATGATGGAATTATCTTGTCCTTCTGCTGATTTGTTTTATTGGTTCTAATTCCAACACTGCTTATTTCTTTAGTTTTGCTTTGTTCATTTACTTTTCTGCAAGATAGATATTAGACTATTCATATCATTCTTTAGTTACCTCCTATAGCCAAAGTGAGTCGAATGGTGAGGGATTGAGTGTGAATGTATAGTTTGATACTAGTTTATTTACTTTTGCAAGTTAGTGATTAGATTACTCATATTATTCTCGGCTACCCCCTATAGCCAGAGCGAGTCGAATGGTGAGGGATTGTAGAATGAATGTGTAGTTTAATCTTAGTTTTTTTTAATGCATATTAGATATTAGATTACTCAATTTGTGTATGATTAGTTCACTTGCATAGATAGTGCACTTCACTTCAGCAGTTTACAACTCCCGGATTGACAATTTATATAGCAATTTAGAACACACTAAATTGACCAAACATTTTGGCGCCGTTGCCGGGGAAGTGAAACTAGGTAGCCAATTTCTTAAAAAAAAAAACAACAATATTTCAAGGGAGGTAAAAATTGATGATTTCTCAAAGTATGCTCTCCTCTTACACCTAGTGTGACTTGGAGGATTAGAAAAGAGAGTTATTGATTCAGTAATTTCCTAAGTATGCTCTATTCTTGCACCTAGAGTGATCTGGAAGATCAGAAAGAGAATTATTAACCCGACTTGAAGAAAATAAAAATGACATGCATAGAGCAAGAGATTCTAGGGGAAGGTTTATAGCTAGAGCCAAGAGTTCAATTTTTACAACTCCATCAACTCCAAGGTATAGGCAATATACACCTCCAACATCTCCAACTCATACTCCTAGCCTTAGGATCCCTGGAATTCAAGAGGCAGTAGTTGAATTAGGAGACTCTCCCACACTACCCACTGAATCTGAGTTAGGAAAAGATCCTTTCTTTACTTCTACAGGAAAACACATTGTAATTGAGGAAGTAGAATCACCTAAAGAAGAAGAGGGAAAAATTCCTCCTCATTCGCCATTAGTAGAAGAACCAGAGGACTCTGAAATCTCTGAGGAAGCTATCATGACAGAGGAAGTAGTAAACGGATTTGGAGGAGATAGAGGTAGAGGTATAGGAGGAGGAAACAATGGAGGAGGTAGAGGTAACAACGAGGGAAACAGGGATGGAGATAACTCATTTGGATTTCCTATAGTTGATGAGGAATCTCGAACAACAATGAAAAACATCTCACCATCTGTCCTCCCAAACTTTTATGGGTTGAGAAGTGAGGACCCTGAAACATTTTTATTTGAGTTTGAAGCAGGGTGCCGAACTTCTGATTACATGAAGATGCTCAAAAACTCAAGATGTTTCCTTCAACATTGAAGGGAGCTGCTCTAAAATGGTTCATGGGATTAGTCACTCAATCTATTAGGACTTGGAATGACATGAAACAAACATTTTTGGATAGATACATGAACTATTGTATGCCCACCAATCATAAGGATGAGGTATTCAAAATGGTACAAAAAGAAGATGAAAACTTGGAGGATTTACTTGAAAGATTTCAATACAACCTCAAAATAACAAAAATGAGTAACCTAGATGAAGAAACCTTGAAAGCCCTTCTATTAAAAGCCATTAGAGATGAATGGATAGATATTTTGACTATGATGGGGAAAGGAGATATATCTAAACTTCCACTTCATGATATAGCAGAACTATGTGTCCATCTCTCAAGGGGAAAATATAAAACTGGAAAAGGGCCTAGGGATCCTTCTCTCATTAGAGCAAATAAATCTAAAACTGGATCAGTAAGTAGGGTTGAGATTGGCAACATGCTTGATGAGTTCAAAACAGATATTTTAGGGAGTCTTAGTGAGCAGCTAGACACCCTTAAGATACAAAACAAGCAGAAAGCAGAAGATGAAGCTTTGGCCATATTTTGTCCAAAATGTAGGAAGAAACATGCTCTAAGGGAATGCTCCTTGGATACAAAAGTTGTAGAAACATGCGTGATTTGCTCAGAAAGCCATGAGACCAAGGATTGTCCTTTAATTCCTGGGCTCAAAGCTGTCTTTCAAGAAGACCCAAATTCAATTGAGTCTCTCTGTTTTGTTTCAAGGAGACCTTAGCAGGGGCAACAAAATCAAGGGTTTAATAACCCCACGAACTTTACCCCCACCAAGTTGGAATTCTTGGCAACAACCTTGGTCCCAACCTCAAAATCCATTTCAATCATGGGTACAAGGTATGCAAAATCCTTATGGGAGATTTGCTCAATTTTATCAATATCCTCCATCTTTTCAAAACCAACAAGTTCCACAACCTCCAAATCAGAATCCACAACTCTCATTACCATTTCCACAACAACAACCTTCTCAACAGAATCCAAATTCCCAACTCTTGCTTCCATTCCAAAAAAAGACAAATCAATTACCTTCCCAGCCATTGCCAAATCCAAATAATAAAAACCCTCAAAATGCTTACATGGTAGAAGCAACAATTTCCTACCTATATGATTGTTCCTCTCAATGATGTACAACTCAGATCTGGTAGAGTCTTAGACAAGCCTTCTATGGATGCTCAAAATCAAAGCATTTCTGAGGAAGAATCTCTTAAAGCCAATAAAGGTTCTGAAGCATTTCTTCAAAACCAAAGCACTCATGAAGAAAAAGAAAAAGAATCAACCCCCACAACTCCTATAGTCAAGCAACCTGCATCTTTATCCACACCTCCTTTTCCTAAAAGATTACAAATTGATAAAGGAGTGGAAAAACAAATCTTGTTGCTTGACTATGATTTTCTAGATGAATTAAAGAATGTCTGTATCAAGATTCCCTTATTACAAGCCATTAGAGAAATTCCTATTCTAGCTAAAACAATAAAGGAGTTGAGTCTCAAAAGACCAGGAAGGAAACCAAGAGATACAAGAAGAATCCACCTGGTAGGAAACATTGCAGATATCATGATGGGAAAAGTTACCATGCAGAAGTATGTAGATCCCGGTAGTCCAATTGTCAAAACACATATCAATGGGGTAGAAATTCCAAATACTTTGATTGATTTAGGGGCTGTTGTCAACATTATGAGTAGACAGACTATGGACCAGCTAAAACTTCCTAATCTTCTTTTTACACCTACTTTACTGCAACTTGCAGATCGACCAATTATTAAACCAGATGGTGTATTAGAATACATTTCGGTCTCCTTAGATTCTTGGGAGTATCCAGTGGATTTCATGATTTTAACTCCCAAGAGTAATCTAGGAGGGCACCCACTTATTTTAGGAAGACCTTGGCTAGCCATAGCTGATGCTTTTATCAATTGTAGATCAGGGGATATGTATATTTCTGATGGTAATTCGACAAAGAAATTCAATCTGTATCCTCCAACAAAAACAATTACAGAAATAGGAGATAATGAATGGGTCGATGATGAGGACACTATACAACTTGTCTTTACCATTTTTGAAATCAGTGAAGATAGTCAAATTTTGAACACATTAGAAAACTTTGAAACCTCTTCAGAATATGACCACACACAATTTCAGTTAAATTCTGACATTGAGTATCTATCATCTAGACAAATGTCTCTTTACTCTATGGAAGAGTTTGGTAGTTCCACCACTGAGATTTTTCCAGATAAAACACTGAATATCGACAAAAACTTGGAAAGATCACAACAGGAGGAGCTAACCAAAATCTTGCAAAAACATTCTACTGCATTTGCATGGGAATATACTGACATGAAAGGTATTGACCCTAATACTTGCATTCATCACATCTACATCGAGGAAAACAGTAGACCAATCAGACAACCTCAGAGAAGGATGAATCCAAATCTTAGAGAGATAGTGAAAGAAGAGCTCCAAAAACTACTCAATGTAAACTTCATTTATCCAATTTCAGATAGCCGATGGGTTTCTCCTTTGGTTATAGTACATAAAAAGAATGGTAAATGGAGGGTATGCATTGATTATAGGGAATTGAATAAAGCAACTTTAAAGGATCACTTTCCTTTACCCTTTATCGATCAGGTATTAGATACTCTAGCAGGCAAAAAGTACTTTTCATTTCTGGATGGTTTAAGTGGCTATAATCAGATTCAAGTGGCACCTGAAGATCAAGATAAGACCACATTCACCTGTCCATAGGGAACTTTTTCTTACCGAGTGCTTCCTTTTGGATTATGTAATGCACCCACAACATTTCAAAGGGCAGTACTAGGAATCTTTTCTGATCTAATCCATGATTGTGTAGAGGTCTATATGGATGATTTTATAGTTTATGGTGATTCATTTGAAGAGACATGAGAGAATTTGGAAAAGGTCCTTATCAGATGTAAAGAAACAAATCTTTCATTGAGTCATGAAAAATTCTTTATGATGCTTACTGAAGGGATTATTTTAGGACATCATATTTCAGGGGATGGAATTAAAGTTGATAAATCAAAAGTTGAAGTCATCTCCAAGTTGCCTATTCCAACTTGTCAAAAAGATGTTAGAGGTTTTCTGGGAATTACTGGGTATTATAGAAGATTTATAGAAAACTTCACCAAAACAGCATCTCCACTCTTCAAATTGCTTACAAAAGACTGTGAATTCAAATGGGATCCTGATTGTCAATCAGCGTTTGAAGCTTTGAAAACAAGAATATCTGAAGCACCCATTTTGAGAGGGCCAAATCGGAAACTTCCTTTCCATATTTCTACAGATGCTTCAGATACAGCTCTAAGAGCTATGTTGGGTCAAAAGGATTTAGTTCCCTATGCCATTTACTATACCATTAAAAATTTGACTCCCACTGAGTTGAACTATACTGTGACTGAAAAAGCATTTCTAGCTGTTGTTCATGCAATCAATAAGTTTAGACATTATATAACAGGCTATGAAAATTTTTTCCATACTGATCATTCTGCAATTAGATATCTAATGAACAAACCTGTTACTAATGGCAGAGTTATATGATGGCTCTTACTTTTACAAGAATTCAATATCACTGTGTTGGATAGACCAGGAAAACAAAATATAGTAGCTGATTTCTTGTCTAGGATCTAAAATACTAAAGAAGATTCTGATCCAAGTGGATATTGGTGGCCACCCGCTATTTCCACTTGGATCCCCTCTAGTGCTTCTTTCATTTTTTTCAGTTTCCTTAATTATAGCACAGTTTACTATTTTTAGCAGTTTTTCGGGTCCTAAACTTCCGAAGCAGTTTTGAGGCCCTAAACGACGTTTTTTGGAAATCTACTGCCAATGATTTTTCTATCTAAAAATCATCTTTTCCGTCGTAGTCCTCAGAGATATCTTTCCAACGAGCTATCATGCGCGTCAAACGGAGATAACACGACCAATTCGCAACCCTGGGAAGTTGATGTACCAACTTACCCAAAAATGGAGCCCACAATTTGGCGTTTCATCTTCTAGGGTTAGGTTTTGGAATGTGAAGGGTTTTCTATTGTTTCTCAACAATAAATAGGCCTTCGAGCTTCATTATAACACAGTTCAGAGGCATGTAGCCACACATCTCTTCACAGAGATAAGCTACCATCGCCCCAGCTAGTTTATTTCCATTTCTGGTTGTAAGCATATTTCAGTATTTTCCATTAATGAAATGAAGTATTATTTCCGCTGCATCTTGTGTATATGGTTATCTCTATAATTTGTTGCGTTCCTGTTTAAGTCTGGATCAGTGGTATCAGAGCGGTTTGCTTTTTGTTTCTCTGTTTTTCTTTGCATCTCCCCAACGAGGTCGGGATATAAGGAGTTAGGGCTTGAGCTGGTCGAACCTTTGCAAGACCAGCCTCGCAAATCCCGACGGCCTCCCTTGGCGGATGAGAAGAAAGACGAGGGAGCAGGAGATCCTATCAAAATCTTGCTCGAAGAAGCCCTCGAGCGACAACGGAATGCGATGATGAACAGCTTTGCCCAAATCCTTCAGCAGCTACCCAAAAGTGAGGCATCGACTTCCAGCAGCTACTCTGGAAATGCCACGCCCTTTAAGGTACAAGTTAATTTTGAAATCCCCATATTCGAGGGTCAGATAGAGGCAGATGTCGTAGATAAATGGTTAAATCTACTAGAGGGTTATTTTTCTGTTCATGAATTTTCGAGTCGGGAAACGATTGTTTTCTCTCTTCTCAAAGCAGCCCCCCACGTCAAGGACTGGTGGGAAACCTATTGCGAGCAGAAGGATGAAACTACAGGCTTGCTATTTTCAGCCGCACCCACCTAGAATTCATTCCGAGATGCCATTAAGGAGCAATACTACCCTGTTGGAAGCTATGATGATGAATACGTAAAGTGGACCACGCTGCGGCAGGGAAGGGATCAAGATGTGTCGGAGTTCACCAATATTTTCCATACCCTTCGCACGAAGTTGGGTATCAAGGATTCGAAGCAGCATTTGATACTCAAATACCGCGGCTGCCTGCACAAGTACATCTAGGAAGAAATGAAATTCCTGAACATCTCCTCGCTCGACATAGCATACCGATATGTCGTCAAGATCGAGCAGATGTTTAAACAAAAGAAGAGAGACTTTGGATCTGTGAATCCAAAGGAAGGGAAAGGTGCCCCGAAACCACAGAACAAAGGACAAAGCCAAGGCGAGGCAGCCCAAGACAACCCACCAAAGCTACAAGCAAATAATAGTGTCGCAAAGCCAAAAAAGGACACGGGAAAATGGTGTGAGTTCCATAAGAGCTCCACCCACAACACAAGTGAGTGTCGAGCGAAGCAGTCACTGGTGGCTGAGCTAAAGGTTTCAGAATCAGATGCAGGTTCTGACTCTAAGTCAGAACCCGACAAGGGGAATGACAAAGGGAAGCAGATCATTGTTGTAGATCCCAACGACACTGTTGCTACTGCCAAGATTCAGAAAAATGAACCCGAAGATCCAGAGGAGGAGGAGCGTCTCTTCCACTCCCAGATGTGGATAAGGGGCTCCCCGCTACAGTTCATTGTCGATAGCAGGAGCCAAAAGAACCTCATTTCGAAAGAGGTCATGAAGCAGTTGGGCTTACTGACCACATCACATCCACAACCGTACACCATCAGGTGGTTGCACCAAGGACGGGATCTTCGCGTGAGCCAACAGTGTCGCCTTCCATACAACATCAAGCCCTTCACAGATCAGGTATTATGTGACATTTCTCCCCTTGAATTTTTTGATGTATTATTAGGACAGCCATACTTGTGGAAGCGACATGTTGTGTATGAATCAAGGCCCCGTGTTGTTATTATTACATTGGGAAATCAATTGTACAGGATACTAGAGGTAGCACCGCCTACTGCCATCTCTTTGATTACTGTAAAACAATGCAGTAAACTCATTTCCAAAACTGGAAAAAAAAAAATTCCTGACGATACGCCCTCAAGAAAAGAAGAAGATGGTGGCCACAACCTCCAGATACGGCCCCTCTGCGCGACAACTACAGGTGGACAAGGTAGTGGAGGAGTACGAGGACATCTTCACCTCCCCCGTAGGGGTTCCTTTGCATTGTCAGGTCAAGCACTCCATCGATCTGACCCCAGGTGCGCTGCTACCCAATGGACCAATTTATCGGCTCCGTTCTGGAGAATGATGAAATCAAGAGGCAGATTCAGGAGCTACTGCAGAAAGGCCACATTCGTCCAAGTTCATCGCCTTCCGGGAGCCCAATTGTGTTGGTACAGAAGAAGGATGGGACTTGGAGACTCTATATTGGCTATCGAGCGCTGAACAAGATCACTGTCCGTAATAGGTACCCGATCCCATGGATTGATGACCTCCTGGACCAACTAAAGGGGGAAAAATATTTCAGCAAGATTGATCTGAAGTCAGGATATCACCAGGTACCAATCGAACTCTCTGATGTGTGGAAGACTGCCTTCAAAGCCAAGGAGGGCCTTTTCGAATTGTTGGTTATGCCTTTCGGGTTGACGAATGCTCCTGCAACCTTCATGAGGCTAATGGATGACATCTTGCGGCCATTCACCAACTCATTCGTAGTGGTATACTTGGATGACATTCTGATCTTCCGCCAGAGTTGGGAAGAGCACCTCCACCACATCCGACAGGTTCTCCAAACACTGCGGCAACACAAGCTATGTGCCAATTTGGAGAAATGCACTTTTGGCATGACCCAGGTTCAATATCTGGGATACATTATTGATGAACAGGGGGTGCATGTGGACCCAGCCAAGATCCAAGTCATTCGGGATTGGCCATCTCCAACCACTTTGACAGAGCTCCGCAGCTTTCTAGGTCTTGCCAACTTCTACCGCAGGTTCGTGTTGGGGTTTTCTCATATCACTTGGCCCTTGAGTCAACTCACCAAGGGAGGAGCAAAAGCAAAATTCTTTTGGTCTGAATCTCAATAGAAGGCATTCATAGATTTGAAAGATCGCCTCTGCACAACACCAGTGCTCGTGTTACCAGATTTTCAACAACCATTTGAGGTCGAGACAGATGCCTTTGACTATGCTATTGGGGCAGTCCTTACTCAACACGAGAATCCAGTGGCATATCACAGTGAAACACTTTCAGACACAGTCCGGAAGTATCCCACTTATGATAAAGAGATGTATTCCATTGTGCAGGCCTGCCGACAATGGAAGCATTACATTTTGGGGAAAGAAACGGTCATCCACACAGACCACCGACCCCTGCAGTTCATACAGACCCAAGGGAAATTGCAGAATGATCGCCATCAGAGGTGGTCTACATACCTGCAACAATTCCATTTGAATATCAAGTATAAGAAGGGCAGCACTAATAATGTTGCAGATTGCCTCATTCGACCACCAATCATGGCATTAATCACCGTGCTCAACTCTTGTGGGCACGAGACTTCTGATTGGCCACTGCTCTACAAAAGCGACCCGAAATTCGGCCACACATACTAGAACCTCTTGGAGGGTCAGCATGTTCCAGATTTTCACCTCCAGGACGGCCTGTTATGCCACCTGGGTCACCTTTTTGTTCCTTCAAGCGAGTGTGCCAAAATGATTTTGGAAGCACACTACAGTCAGGCTGTTGGGCATTTTTGGGTTGAAAAAACGTTGGCAGTACTGCAGAAGTATTTCTATTGGTCGAATCTTTGATAGGATGTCGGGAAGTACATCAGGTCATGCACTGCCTGCTCCATTGCCAAACCGACCATCAAGAAGCAAGGCCTCTATAACCCGCTGCCTACCCCTAATCGGCCTTGGAAATCCATCTCCATGGATTACATGTCAGGCTGTCCTTCCACTAAGCATGGAAATGACTTTGTTTTTGTGGTCGTCGACAGGTTCTCAAAGATGGGCCATTAGGGCGGCTTGCAAGAAGAATATCACAGCAGAAGCCACTTCTAAACGAGTGTGGGTACACTTTTGGATCCCACAGTCTATCATCTCAGATCGGAATAGCAAGTTCCTCGGTACATTTTGGTCTAGTCTCTGGTCAATGCTGGATGATCGTACACATTTTGCGCATGTACAACTCAAAGCATCCATGCACATGGGACGAGAGCCTCTCCTATGTTCAACACAGCTACAACCGGGCTCTCCACAGCTCGACTGGCCATAACCCTTTTCAGGTGGGCTTGCGATTCCAGCCACTATGTCCCATCGATGTGGCCATGCCATTTGCAGCTACTCATCTAGATTCTACTCATGTCTAGTCCGAAATAGATAAGGCAAATAGCTTCATTGAGCACATCCAACATATTCGCCAGCAGGTCCATGACATTTTGGAGAAATCAAATGCTAAGTACAAGCAACGACATGATCAACATCGAGTGCCACACAAGTTTTAGGTGGGTGACAAAGTCTGGTTGCATTTGTGAAAGGAACGCCTTATCGGAGCCTATCGAAAACTCAGACCACTTCGATATGGCCCTTACACCATTACCAAGACTATGTGAGACAATCCATTTGAGCTCAGCATTCCCCCATTCCTTGGCCTGCACCCAGTGTTCAATGTCGACCGCCTTCGGCCATACTTTCTGCCATTACTAGACACGTCCGACATTGCAGAACAACTCACACCCACAGAGTTAAATCCAGCTTGCATGGAAAATGTTGCAACTGATCAGATCATGGACACACAGATCAAACACACTCACCAGCAGAATATCTAACTGTATCGAGTTATCAAAGTAGGACAACTTCTTCACTAGGGCAAGTGGCTCACCAAGGACCAAGTGCAGTAGAAGTTCCCTCATCTCATGGAGGAACTCAACGCAATGGGGACCATTGCTTCCTAAGGGTGGAGGAATGATCCAGGTAGATATTGGTGGCCACCCACTAATTCCACTTGGATCCCCTCTAGTGCTTCTTTCAGTTTTTTCAGTTTCCTTAATTATAGCACACTTTACTATTTTTAGCAGTTTTTCGGGTCCTAAACTTCCGGAGCCATTTTGAGGCCCTAAACGACGTTTTTGGGAAATCTACCACCAACAATTTTTCTATCTAAAAAATGTCTTTTCTGTCGTAGTCCTCAGAGAGATCTTTCCAACGGGCTATCATGCGTGTCAAATGGAGATAACACGACCAATTCGCGACCCCGGGAAGTTGATGTACCAACTTACCCAAAAACGGGGCCCACAATTTGGCGTTTCATCTTCTAGGGTTAGGTTTTGGAATGTGAAGGGTCTTCCATTGTTTCTCAACAATAAATAGGCCTTCGAGCCTCATTGTAACATAGTTCAGAGGCATGTAGCCACACATCTCTTCTCAGAGATAAGCTACCATCGCCCCAGCTGGTTTATTTCCATTTCTGGTTGTAAGCATATTTCAGTATTTTCCATTAATGAAATGAAGTATTATTTCCATTGCATCTTGTGTATATGGTTATCTCTGTAATTTGTTGCGTTCCTATTTAAGTCTGAATCAGACTCTCCTGTAGAAGATAAGTTTCCAGATGAATATTTGTTTGCAGTAACTACTAAGACTCCTTGGTATGTAGATATTGCCAACTATTTGGTTACAGGGAAACTGCCTCCACGTCTATTTCCTGGTGAAAAAGGAAAAATTGTTCAAGAGAGTTCAAAATATTCATGGATTTCTAACGAATTGTTTAAAACAGGGCCAGATTGTGTGATCGGAAGATCTGTTCAGGAAGATGAAATGCCTGACATCCTCAAGGCATGTCATGATGAGCCATGCGGTGGACACTTTGCTGACAAAAGGATGGCCTATAAAACCTTCTTTAGGATATTTGTGGCCTTCCCTTTTCAAGGACACGAAAGAATGTCAAAAGGTGTGACGCTGCAAAGAGTAGGGAAACCGACTCTTTCAAATGAAATGCCATTACAACCCACAGTAACCATTGAACCTTTGAAAAATGGTTTTAGATTGATTGGACCATTAATCCACCATCAAGCAAAGAAGTAGTATATTTGTATGCACTATATTCACTAAATGGGTAGAAGCCAAAGCATTTTCTGCTACTGAAAATTCAGTTGTTAACTTTCTTTATGAGGATATTTTTACTCGCTTTGGTGTCCCAAGAGAAATTGTGACAGATCAGGGAAGTCAATTTACATCCAACACGATGGAGAAGCGGATGGAAGAATACAAGATCAAGCACAGGAAATCTACTCCTTACCATCTGCAAGCAAATGGCCAAGTGGAGTCTACAAACAAAATCATTGAAGGTATCATCACCAAGACTGTTCATTTACATAGAAGATATTGGGTTGTGTTATCTCAAAATCAGATCCTGATAGGCTGCTGGTCAGGTTGACTCTAAGTAACTATTTCAAACCTACTTTAGGCAGAGGCTTAGCCTCCTCAACCTGAGAGGGCTCTCTCTAAATGGGTTAATGATTTTGATTATAGATAAGATGGATAACTCTTGTAGAACAACTGTGAAAAATATGAATGGTGGAAACACATTAACAACTATCCATTGGGCTTATGGAGTCAACAACATCTCAATATAACAATAAACTCAACCTTACATAGAAGTCAGGGCATTCAGCATTTAAACATTCAGAACATAAAACTCATATAGGACCACACAGTTTATGAATGTATACAGGAAGTCAGAGCACATTCAATGAATTCTGAGTGATTACACATCCATACCACTGCAAGAATTAGGAAAATGACAACGTCACATATTCTGAACATAAATATCCCTCATTAATCCTGAGAAGTAAAGCCAAACTTGTATTACTGAAACAGATTTTTACATAAGCCAAATACCAACCTTTTCATAAAATTTCCCCCCTTAGTACATTGCTGCTTCAGCTATATATAGAGCTCTTATTCTAACTGATTGAGATTCCTCCTCAAGCATGAGGGGAATTTGAAAACTACTTCTATTACTAACAGCTATTAAACTCTAACTACTTAATAAATACAACAAACTGTTAACTGGAGTTTTTTTTAGAGATCTAAATCAAATAGAATTCTAACTCCATATTACATGAATCATGGATTTGATTAAGAAAATTCTCTTTCTTTGACATCTGGTTCTCTTTCAGTTTGGCTGAGATGGGTGTTCAATGCTCCACGCTGCTCTTGAATGTTGTATCTTCTTTATTGTTCAGAAAAATTAGGAGACTATCCTTGCTTCTCGGTTTTATGGTTTTCAATTCCACATAAGTCGGTCTTTGATATTTGTTTCCCAAAACATGACGGTGACCACGTCTATTGATGTGCTGTCCATTGTTTTGAAACATGATTTGATGATGTGCTATCCACTGTCTTTAAAAACAAAAAAGAAATACGCATTCAAACTGTCTGAACTGTGCTTCAATCTTCTCATGATATGACAAAATGCAACTTTTGATCCAAACCATTTATTTCCACTTGTCTTTGTTTGATTGGCTATTGTAACTTCAGAGGTTCTCGTTGTATACATCTGTCCTTCAAAATTTTCCCGCTTCTACTTCAAAACTACTTGATTTATGTTGAAATCATCACCTTCAGCAGTTTTGTAGCGCGCTACGAAACTGCTGAGTTGTTTAAAAAACATTGTTTTTTACCCGAGACTTTTATTAATCAAGTACTTGGTTGCCAAAACTTCTTTTAGACTTTCCAAAAGCTGAATAGGGATTTAGGTTCCTTCAGAAAGGTGAGATCAAGCAAACTTATCAAAATTTTAAAACAAAATCTTACTTGAAATGTAATTTCATTTAGCAAGTCCTTTAAGCTGGCTTAGCTGTGCCTTCAGATCTTCTATTTGTTTCTTCATAACCTTATTCCCAGCTCTCAGTTGCATATTAATCATCTTAATGTACTTGGCTTCTTTGATTTCCGGCACTGCCCAAGTATGAAATTGCATATTACAGTCAACTACCTCTACAGCTGCATTTTCCTCCCATAGGGTTTTAATTCTGTAATAGTTAGCTTGTATGACTGCATGTCTTCTAGCGGCTTTCTTCAGTTTGGCAATCTCATGTTTAGCTGATTCCAATTTGCTTTTCAGGTCTGCTATATTGTCTTCTTTGGATGTAATAACTATTTTGCCTGTGTTCTTCCTTTGCTGGCATTCTGTCTCTTCCCCTGTTTCCTCTGTTCTTGGCAGTGCTTCTTGTACTTGCTCAAAACTACGGAAAAGATAAACACTTTAATAGTATGCATGCGCTGCGAAATTACTAAAAGACTTGGTGACTGACATAAGATGACACGTGGCTATGAAACAGTGGTGGATGGGGGAGTACCAATGAGAGATGAGAATAAACTTGACTCATGACCTCTTAAAACTTCAGACTCTAAGGGAAAGAGAAAAAAAAAAAAAAAATTAACAAGCATAGACTAACACTGACCTTTGTCATTGGGCTAAGACTACAAAGTTACATATATCAGTTCTTTTTAGTTCTAAGTGATAACAGGTTGAAAGGCTTCCTAAGCCTTATGGGCCTACAGAACTACATGGAGGAATACAACAGGACATTCTCCTTATGAACTTATTTATGGGAAAGAAGTCCTAATCCCCATTGAATTTCAAGTTAAAACTTTCAAGATGGCAGTTCAGTTGGGGATGGACCTATCAGAAGCCCAAAAACACAGAATGGAGCAGTTGAATGAACTAGATGAGATTAGACAAGAAGCAATTCTAAGAACTGATCTAGTTCAACATCAAAGAGCTAAGTGGCATGACAGATATATCAAAGAGAAAAAGTTTCAAGAGGGAGATTGGGCATTACTATTTGATTCCAAGTTTAAAAGACTTCAAAGGAAATTTCAGACTCATTGGCTTGGGCCATATGAGATCGACAAAGTCTTTAACAATGGAGCGGTAAGAATCAAGACCAATTGATGAATTTTCAAACTCCTCTTATTGTGAATGGCCACAGATTAAAGATTTATCATAAGCCACTCTCAAAAGAAGAATTTGTCAAAATGTCTCAAGAGAATTCTGCAATAAGGTTGGTGAAGAAGAATCCTTCTTCCCCACCAACCTAGCCTTGTTCCTTTCTATTAAAAAAAATAAAAATAAAAAAAATTGTATAAGCCTGAAAACCAATCTCTGATTGGCAGTCTTATATAGAAAATGTAGAGTGAAAATCAAGGACACCTGACACTCTATATTTTCGAAGAAAAAAAAAATCTCTTTCTTTCTTTCTTTCTCATTTCCATCTCATTCCACTCACTTCATCCCACTTCATTTCATTTCCATTTCCACTCCACTCACTTCATTTCGCTCCATCTCATCCATTTCATTTCATCAATAAAAGTTTTTTTCCCCCATGATCATTTCCATTCAGATATTTATTGTCTAACTATCTCTATTTAGCTAAGTGGTTGTTGTGCCAAGTTTCCACAGCCGGAATCAGTTTCCACAGCCAGAATCAGTTTCCGCAGCCAGAAGCAGTTTCTGCAGCCACCACTCTGTTTTTCAAATTTACAGTCAAGATGTTAGTGCAATAAAATGAAAATGCAGGTATGACTAAGCATATGCTACAAATACATGTATATGGAGCATCTACAGACATCAATAAGGAGCAATTGAGTAAGGGCTAATGGACAACAAAGACAAGGATTCCAAAGGTATGGGCAAAAATTTCTTTCAAATAGAAACTAAAGGCACAATTTTGCATAGTTATTGAACCATTAAATCCCACTATGTGCAATGATTATTAAGATAGCTCCACTACCATTCCACAACCTTACTCCATAAACCATACATTTACTCCCTAAACGGTCTCATGATTATTTTTCGGGTTCAACTTATAGATGACTGCACTTCCACACTCCACTTGTATTCATGATAGGTGACCTATGTAAATACGGCTCCTCTCCACCGTACTTTGTGCAGTCATTTTATCAACGTGTAAAGTCTCTCACGCAGTCGTTCAATTCAAAATTCTGACGCCATTTCACTTGTGTTAAAGCTGCACCTCATTAGCATATGTCTCCATTTCATCTTGGCTGCTCATCCTCTGTTTCTGCTTATAGTTCTTGAACACCCCAATTCCCGTATCCATCTTCCATTTTCGGCCATCATTCTTCCACAAACCTTGCAACATAGCCATCTTACCTTTGATAAAACCCTCATACGCAGTTGAACTCCAGAGAGAATTTTAAACAAGGGAAAAGATGGGATGGTTACTGAGGGCAGAGCCAGAAGGGCTTAAATTTTTAGAAGGATACGCTCAGGCAAAAGAATTGCTAAAGAAAGCTAAATGGCTCCATTTCCTTCAAAAATTCAAGGGCCATAACAAAGAAGTAATGAAATCCTTTGCAAGGTCTTTCAATGACCAGGTGGTGGAGATTGGAGACCTGAAGTTCACAGTCATTGAAGCCTCAATTGCATCTCTACATATTTGCCCCAGGAAGGTGAGCGTTGGTTTAAAAACAAAAGTTTGGACAAGCAGGCATGGAGAATTATATTTCGTAACCCAAGTATGGAAGTTACTGTATTTACAAGAGGGATTCATGTTCATGAATTAAAAGAAGAATGGGTCAGCTTACTATTAATCATTCAAAAGTTTATCACTTGTGAAGGCCGATTTGGGACGATGTACATGTATCACACTAGACTATTGATGAAATTTTTAGAGAAACAAACTCTTAATCTACCCTATTTCTTATTATTGAGTTTGAAAAAGATGAGCACCACAGTCCAAAAGAACATAGGAGACATAGAACCTCATTTATATCATCATGGACTCATGAGGATTCTAGTTGAAGATCAGTTGAAGAGAAACAAAGATACTTGGGAGCGGTTTCTAGTGAGAAATTATTTTCAAGAGCAATCTGAAGCACTGGGAAGCAGTACACCAAAGGCACCGAGAAAGAGTAGGAGAAAAGGAAAAAGTGCCATAATCCAAGACTCTCCTATTGATAAAACTAAAGAAACTATTCAAAAAGAAAAGGAGGAAATAACTAAAGACAGAAAGCAGAGAAAGTTAAAGGGAAAGAGGAACTTACAAGATGCTTACCAATCACCAGAACCATCTATAGAAGAAGACTATCAAGTGTTATCTGAAAGACTAGTGCATCTCCAAAAACAAGCTGCCACAGCTAAGAAGGAAGAAAAAGGGAAACAAATTATGGAAGAGGAAAGTACTAGCCCACAACACTTAAGAAGAAGCAGCAGACTCAAAGGGAAGTGGAGGAGAACATAAGTAAAAGGACCTCACTTCATTGACTTGGGTGGGGAAACACCTGAGAAACCTCAAGATGGCCATAGTACACCTCATCTTCTACCAAATATTGAAGCCAGCCCTTCAGATGTTGATGTAAGCCCTTCTCGGCTAGAACTAGAAGACAGTCCTCTTCCTCAACAAGACTTTGAAGCCAGCCCGAGGAAAACACCTGAAATTGATCCAAAATAGCAAGAGGTATATGATTACCTCGAATCTTTAAAGAATACAGCTGCAGGCCCGAGCAAACCATCCATTCTGCCTCACATAACACAAGATGCACAAGTTCAATATTTGAAGCAAGAAGTGTTTGAATTGGAGGTTTAAACAGGCACATTAAACAAGAAAATGAGGCATTAAAAGAGCAAAGCAAAGTGGACAAAATTATTCATGATAATACCATGTTACATATGGGTCTGTGGCATAAGAAGAACAAGAAACTAAAGAAGAAGTGCAGAAAGTTGAGCAGGGAATTAATCAATCTCAAGTTCAGATGTTTGATAAGGAAACCCAGGATGGTGGTAGCACCAAGAAAGAAGAGCAGAGGACTGGATGTACTAGAAGAGGCTTCAGAATACATAGACTAAAGGGAGATGACTAAATTTTGGTTGCATGAGGACATGCAACACCTTCACAGTGGGGGTATGTTGAGTCCCAAACTTACATCTTCCCTACATACCTTTTTAGCCTTTTTCTCCAATTACTTGAACCTTCAAGCTATCAAATCATTGCATATTAGTTTAAAATGAGCATATAAATGGTTTCCTAACTATGTCTTGTGACTGCTATTTGATTTAGATTTTTGCTCAATCAGCTGCAGAATCTATCACTTTCTGCAACCAGAAACAGTTTCCACAGCCTTTTTGTTAAACTCTATGCTATAGGTGTCTATTGAAGAACTCAGCCACATGGGCAAGCTACAAAGGACGTGGACATGGAACGTGTCCCCTTGGTTCAGCCAAATCATCCACAGAAGCCTGCGGTCAAAGCTGGTCAAACGGTGGTCAACACAAGGAGTTTTGCGGTGGCACGACTTCGTTTTCATCACGAGGAGGATTGCATGGCAAGATCCTGAGATTTAGGAGGTGTGCTAACACATGGGGACTGTCCGTGGACCGAATCCAACAAACCACCTTCTTGGATTTACTTCCCACGGCTACCATGCTGCTAAATTTCCAATTATGGTCTTTTACGTGTCTGTTTACCAGCGCAGACCTTAGGAATTAGTTATGTATTTCCTGCTATAAATAAAGAATCTTCGTATGTGTATAGGCTAGTTGTTGTTATGTAATCTTGACTGTTTGTATGAGCCATCGAGTCGAGACTTAGTTTCTATTTTATGACTGCATTGCAATATATGAGAATACACTGACTTTGAGTTCAAATCCGTGATTGTTTCTGATTGACCAAGGTTGCAGAGGGCCCCTGTACACCAAGGTCCTGTAGTTGTTGTATAGCTTTATGTTTTTCTTCATTTTACGCTCTTGATACCATAGATATTTGTTGTATATATTAACTTGCTCATGGTATTTATGTTATTTGCTGTCCATAGCTTCTTTCATGCTTTTAATTGATTGTCAATTGATCAGTGTTTTCATTTCAGGTTCTAATAGGAAGCCTGGGCAGTGCATATAGTTTTTGATGACTAATGACATTATGGAATTATCTTGTCCTTCTGCTGATTTGTTTTATTGGTTCTAATTCCAGCACTGCTTATTTCTTTAGTTTTGCTTTGTTCATTTACTTTTCTGCAAGATAGATATTAGACTATTCATATCATTCTTCAGTTACCTCCTATAGCCAGAGCGAGTCGAATGGTGAGGGATTGAGTGTGAATGTATAGTTTGATACTAGTTTATTTACTTTTGCAAGTTAGTGATTAGATTACTCATATTATTCTCAGTTACCTCCTATATCCAGAGCGAGTCGAATGGTGAGGGATTGTAAGATGAATGTGTAGTTTAATCTTAGTTTTATTTTATGCAATTTAGATATCAAATTACTCAATTTGTGTATGATTACCTTCTATAGCCAGAGCAAGTCGAATGGTGAGGGGTCAAAAATGAGTTGATGTGATATGATTTAGTTTACTTTACTTACAGTTTTTGAATTGCTTTGAATTCAGTCTTTTCTTTTGTTTATACAGCAGCAAGGATACTGGGTTTCATAGTCACTAGTTCACTATTTTGTTTAATTAGAATCTAGGCACATCTTGATCTCATCATTGTAAGTTTGAACACCTTTGGAACACTTTGAAGTTTGGAAATTATTTTTAAGGCCACCATTACCTTGAATACTTTTGTCCATATTTGATTATTAGAATCACCATCTCACATTAGAGAATCAACAAGAAGATAAATCCAAAAAAAATAAAAAAATTGAAAACGACAAAGAACTAAGAAAATGGTTAGCTTGCATAGATAGTGCACTTCACTTCAGCAGTTTACGACTCCCGGATTGACAATTTATATAGCAATTTAGAACACACTAAATTGACCAAACAGTTGCCACTCATGAATATGATCAGATATGTGAGTGGCTGTCGTTTTCTTGAAATTGGTAAGTATCTCAGTTCCTATTTCGTATCTTATAGGTAACTGAAAATGGGTTAAAAAGGTTGTGGGTAGGGTACTGAAGTTGTCAAACAAAGCTCTAGGCAGTTCGATATACCACTTTGTTGTCGGACCAGTTAACGTGCGCTGAAAGAGGCGAAGCGGAATTGAATCATCATTGAGAGTGTTTGATGAACACCATAGATGAAAGTTCATCACATGATTTGATGGGTCTTCGCCCGGATTCCCATTAAATTTAGGAATATCCGACAGAAGTTTATGCGGAATCGCCAGCCACCAAGGGGTGTAGGCAATTGGATCGTTTGTCAGTCGACTCAGATCTGGTAACTCTAAAGTTGCCACGAAAGGCAACTATTGATTTAGGCTTGGTTAAGCATACCCAGGATAAGACAAAATTGTTTGAGCAGTCGGTCTTTGCATACCAGCATAATGCATTTAATGTTGGTAACTTTGGTAAGGTTAATGGGCATAACCATTATGATATGGTTGATACGGCTGCCCATTACTTGCAAAGACTTGCTGCTCATATCCTTGGTAAGCCTGCTAGAATTGTTGTTGTTGGTATTGCACCAGCCATGGTTGTGAGGCCATGGACTGTTGTCCAGTATTGACTGTTTGACCAAGATGGGGATTGGTGTTCCCCATTTGAACCTGTGCTATTCCACTAGTTGGCGATTGCGGTTGTGTCGGAAGTACAAGAGATTGTTGCATTACAACCTGCGAAACTTGAGGTTGGCATACAACTGGTGATACTTGTACTTGCGATAATGCCACAATAGCCGACATAGTGAGGATATTTGTCATAGGTAAACTTTATTGTATTGAGCATACAACTCTTGGTTGTTGAGACAGGATTGGCACCCAACTGCTAGTTGTGATTCCAGCATAACCCAAATTTTGTTGTGAACTCATGCATGGTTGTCCTTCCGAGGAAGACAATGAAAGGGTATACGGCCCTCCATATGACGGTAATCCAGTACTCAAAGGAATGATTTGCCTTTGGGGACCAGTTTGCACAAATTGACCTTGTGATGGATCAATTTGTTGAGACTCAACGTAAGAGATTCTAGATATAATTCCGGACGAACAAACGGGAACAGTCCATACTGTCGAAATAGCCCCTGGATGAACTCCATCCAGCGATTGAAAGTTGGTTGGGACAGATGGCACGCCAGTGAACATTGTTGGAATAGCAGAAGGAGCTTCTGCTGTTGCTATGTCGGGTAACACAGTCCTTGATTTTGACACTTGTTCAGACATATTAAGCCTATCCAAAAGATTCCTCAATGATTCTTTAGGAACTTCCGAGGGCGGGTGAATATTTTCTGATGAAGAAGGATACAGGGCAATCTCAGCTCCAAGTTGCGTTGGAGTGCTAGATGGAGGATCTTCCACAATCTCTTCTATGGCAATCAATCCAGGAGGAAGAGGCAGACCGTCAGGTCTGTAAAATATTTCTGGTGCCGAAGAAGGTGTAAGTTCTGCAGCAGCAGATGGTTGGGGAGTAACACCTTCCGAATCGGATGTAGACAGAGCCGGTTTGGGAATAGAAGTGTTAACCGTCACACTAGGATCAGTTGTAATGTCCTTTTGCTGTTGTGGAATTTCTTCTATAGAGGCAGGGATACCAAAAATGTTCGTAGTAACTGGAGTCTCTGAGGATGTTGGAGTGCTTGCTCCAACCAACCTAGGGGACTTTGATCCGGTTAAACAAGTTCACTTCGTCTGGAATGGTTTCACTTCTGGAGTCAATGACGGTTGACTCGTAAGTCTCCGTGAACGACAGGGTTTTGAATGACTTTCTTCCACGATTGCGGATTACTTGATAAACTCAAAATAAAAAGGGGAAAAAAATTCGAATTAAATTAATTTCAGACGCTTTGACACAACTTGTTTTTTCAATTTTAAAGAGTCGAGAAAAAACAAAAGATGACTCTAGTCGCCTTCGATTTTTATTGAGCCTGAAGTGACAAGTGCTCAGAGGACCTTTTCCTTTAAGCAGTCTGAAAAGGAGCGAAATGGACTTCTCTAGAGATCTAGGCAGAGAGGATTACCAAACCAATTGAAAAACTGCAAAATACTTTTTACGGTACAACAGTCAATCTTCCTGAATGTTGTGTTCAGTGCATTGCGATCGATAGGGCGGCAAACATGGCTTCCTAAGGATAAAGGATGCAGCCTATTGTGGTCTCCCAATATATACTTGACGGTACATGGGAGCACAAGTCTGTACTGGCACTTGTCGTCTTAGAGTGGAGGAATCACCCAACTAACACTAAAAACAACAGTTACCAGGTTTTACGATGCCGGAATACGTCTCTAGCCAATGGTTCGGGAACAAAGAGGTCCGATGATAAAAGAATCCATGGCTCAACTAGATGTCATAGTTCAAGGTTGCGGCCAACTCTTCATTCAGGTAATGGCCATATGGGATACGCTGCAGGAGGATCCTACACTACAATAGTTGAACACAGAAATTAGGGAAGCGCAACAACAATATGAAGAGATCAGTATGATGGCATGGATGTTGACACCTATTCAGTGCTTCACGTGCTTGCAGGAAGGCAAGGAAAAATTTATACAGATCTAGGAGTTGTAGAAAACACAGTCCTTGCTCAGAGCCCAGCATGAGCCTTGGATAGAGGAAGCCTCCCAGTTTTCACAGAACATTCATGCGAAGTTGAAGGCCATGCAACAAACACAGAGGACTATGCAACTAGCAGTATAAGGGCCAACCATAGAGAAACTGGTCCAAGAGGTACAACAAGTAGTAGAACAGAGTACCACGGAGCTTCAGGAATTGACCAAGGCATTCAATGAGCTCCACCAGAAAGTGGAACAACCAGCTTAGTGACTTGAGGGCGAGTCACAATATTTGTGTTGGGGCCCTGTTGGGATGGGGTCCCTAGGGGTAGAACTGAATTAAACTTAGTCATCTTTGTAAAGAATTTTGTAAAAGATGTAAATTCTCTGCAAAATGTGGACTAGATAGATAGAGTCAAAGGGGCCTTAGCCCCTTGTTTTTGGTCGGTTTTGAAGACTCACCCATGAGCCAAGGGCCATGCTATTGTATTAGGAAAGATATAAATAGTTGAGTCTTAGTGAGTCTTACAAGTAAGTTTGGATAGATAATTGGGTACATTGAAGATTTTTGTCATCTTAGGCAAGAACTCTTAGGATATTCCAACACATAAGAAATAGTTAAGTATAACTTGGTCTAGTGTAGAGTTAGGTAAAGTGTGTTTCGTTACTATATACTTTTGTAACTTACAATTTGACGGTCACGATATGTTCTAGACATGAAGTGATATGATGGTTCATTCTCTCCTTGTTATTACCAACACTTGATCTGTGGCTTAACACCCGATTGGTCCATGATCTCTATTTAAAGAGCATGGAGGGTCATTTGTTGGTTAACCATTCATGAGAGAAGCTTATGTAAATTTTCATTCTTTTATTAATAAATTGCTTGAAGTGGCCATGCTGGCTCAGGTCGTGGACTGTTTCCCTCTTTCAAGGTTTTAACCACATCAACAATACTGGTGTATTGATTTGTGATCTATTTGTGAGTGGTGTCCTTTGGTGTTTTGTCTGAGGAACTTACCGTGTGAATTCCTACATGGTATTGGAGCACTCTTCAAATTCAAATTCATATTCAGGAATAACACTTTCTGCATGTGGTTATCAAGCATCTCGGTTTGGCTATGCACTAAATATATCTTCTTCTTCTCATTCTCATAAGTGGCCCATCAATTCTGAAGCTTCTCATCATATGGCCAAAAACAAATCCATGTTTTCTTCTTTAAATGATTGTAACACCAAAAATATATATGTTGGTGATGATAGATCTCTTAGTGTTGAAGGGACTGGAATTGTTCATATAGACAATGGTCAATTTAATGATGTATTATGTGTTCCAACCTTATCCTGCAACCTTCTCTCTGTATATCAAATAACTCATTCAGGTGAAGGTAAAATCATTGAATTTTCAACTCACGATGTTGTAATTAAGGACCTAAGAGATCCCAGAAAGATTTTAGCTACTGCCATTGCTAATGATTCTACAAGGTTGTATAAGTTTAACAACTTTGGGTCATCAAATCTCCCCTCGGTATTTGTTGCTCATAATGATGAAGTGAGCAAACTTTAACATGAGCGATTTGGTCACTTAAACTATCACTCCCTTCAGAATATATGTAAAGAAAATATGGTGACATGTCTTCCAATGGTATCTTGCAGAGATGGTGTTTGTTTTAGATGTGTAATCGGAAAACATCACTGGGATAGTTTTGAAAATCGTGCCTCTTGTCACGCCTCAACCCCTTTACAACTTGTGCATAGTGATTTATGTGGTCCACTTCCAGTTGTTTCGTTCTCTAGCTGTAATTATTTGTTAACTTTCATTGATGATTTCTCCACACACACTTGGGTATACTTCTTAAAACTCAAGAGTGAAGAATTTAACATGTTCTTGGCCTTTAAGGCCTTTGTTGAAAAACAATATGGACATCAAATTCCTACGCTAACATTTGATAATGGCGGAGAATATGTTAACAACAAATTCATCAACTTTTTCACTGAGAATGGAATTCAAATGCAACATACTATTCCATATACTCCACAACAAAATGGTGTAGCTGAAAGGAAAAATCTCACCTTAAAGGAAATGGCTAATTGTATGCTTCAATCTAAAGGACTTAGTCTTAGTTTTTGGGTAGAAGCAATTAACTGTGCAAATTACATAGTAAATCACACTCCTAATAAGGTTTTAAAGAACATCACTCTAGAAGAAACATGGAGCTCAGTTAAACCAGATGTAAGTCACTTTCTTGTTTTTGGAAGTGAAGCATGGGTCCATATTCTAGATGAGAAACATAAAGCTTTAGAACCTAAGAGTGAAAAATGTATTTTTGTTGGATATTCTGAATATGTCAAAGGATATAGACTTATTCCACTTAAGTTCAAAAATTCTATCATTAGAAGAGATGTAAAGCTTGTTGAAAATATATCGGCCTACGAGCCTAGTGCGGTGGATGTGCCATCTCTCTCTATCCCTTCTACTTCTGAAAATATTTCTTCTTTAGATGATGAAAGTGAGGATCACAATCCTCCCCTACCTTCTTAGGATCCTCCTTCAGCTCCTCAGCCTCCAAAATGGGTTTGTGCTACTCGGGATGCAAGAGGTGCTCTTGCCAATGATCCTACAGATCAGTGTCACACATGTTCTCAGTTCGATAGAGCCTCTTCTTTACTGGCTCATGCTTCAGCGAATTATGATCATGACACCTTTGCAAAAGCTTCAGGCCATCTAGATTGGGAGGAAACTATGAATGAAGAATATCATTCATTATTGGCAAATAATACATGGGATCTTGTTCCTCATCCAAAGGGATGAAAACTTGTTAGATGCAAATGGGTTTATAGAACCAAGTATGGCCCAGATGGAAAAGTTGATAAACATAAAGCTCGTCTTGTTGCTAAGAGTTTTTCACAAGTTGAAGGCATTGACTATACTGAAACCTTCTCCCATGTTGCCAAATAAACTCTATCTTCCCTATTCTTTCCCTTGCTGCCTCTTTCAAATGGGAATTCCATCAGATGGATGTTAAATCTACCTTCTTGCATGGAGACTTACATGAAGAAATTTATATGGAACAACCTATTGGCTTTATACAAACAAACTCCAACCTTGTATGAAAGCTTAAGGAATCCCTTTATGGTCTCAAGCAAGCCCCTTGAGCTTGGTATCCCAAAATGGATAGCTTTCTTTTAGAAACTGGCTTTTCTAGGTGTCATTCTGACAATATTGTCTACAACAAGAAAGTGGGAAAGTCTCTTATCATTCTTGTTCTTTATGTTGATGATCTTATCCTTACTGGTAGTGATCCCAACCTTATAAACCATGTGAATTCCATCCTTAAAAAGAAGTTTGAAATGACAGACTTAGGACACTTGCATTGTTTTCTTGGTCTTCAAGTCTTGCAATCCAAGGAAGGTATTTCCCTTTCCTATTCCAAGTATGCCCATGATATTCTACGCCATTTTCACATGGAAGACTGTAAGCGAACCCCTTCTCCCTTTCAGTCGAGAGCCAAACTTTCGGTCACTTGTACTTCCCCTAAAGTTGATGCTACCTTATACTGTCAACTTATAGGAAAAATTTTGTATCTTAACCATGCTCATCCTGACCTTTCCTTTGTTGTTGGCCTTATTGCTCGGTTTATGCAAAACCCACATGAAAGTCATTAGAAAGTAGCTAAAAGAATACTTCGTTATGTTTCAGGTATAGTTCAGTTTTGGATTCATTACAGTGCAGAAGCATCTCCTCTATTGGTTGGTTTCACTGATTTTGATTGGGCTAGTGACCCTGATGATTAGAAGTCTACTGCAGGTTATGTGTTCACTCTTGGTTCAGGACCTATTACATGGGCTTGCAAGAAACAAAGTGCCATTTCTCTTTCTTCAGCAGAAGAAAAATATCGTGGTGCCATAGAAGCTAGTAAGGAAGCCCTGTAGCTTCATCAGATCCTGTCAGAGTTTGGCTTTCCGTAGGAGCATCCGACTACACTTTGGTGTGATAATCAAAGTGTCATTCAACTATGCAAAGATCTAGTCCAACATTAGCGCAACAAACACATTGAGCTGCACATGCACTTCATCATAAATCTCATTCATGACCATGTTCTTGAAGTGAAATATTGTTCAACAGATGATCAAGTTGTAGACGTTTTTACAAAGGCTCTCATAGAGGCGAAGTTTACAAAACTTCGATTTATGGTTGGTTTCAGGAAGTTGTCACTAAGGGGGGATAGGCTCTAGTGCCTCCTTCTTTCTCCTATTGTGTCATATTTGTACATCCTTCAATCCTATCCCAAGTTGTTCTTAAGGGGGGATGTTAGGATATTCCGACACATAGAAAATAGTTAAGTGTAACTTGGTCTAGTGTAGAGTTAGGTAAAGTGTGTTTCTTTACTATGTACTTTTGTAACTTATAATCTGACGGTCACGATATGTTCTAGACATGAACTAATCCAATGGTTCATTCTCTCCTCGATATTACCGACACTTGATCTGTGGCTTAACACCCGATTGGTCCATGATCTCTATTTAAAGAGCATGGAGGCTCATTTGTAGGTTAACAATTCATGAGATAAGCTTATGTAAATTTTCATTCTTTTATTAATAAATTGCCTGAAGTAGTTGCGTTGGCTCAGGCGGTGGACTATTTCCCTCTTTGAGGCTTTTAACCACATCAACAATACTGGTATATTGATCTGTGATCTGTTTGTGAGTGGTGTCATTTGGTGTTTTATCTAAGGAACTTACCCTGTCAATTCCTACAAGAACTAGGGTAGGAAGGCTCTGCTTCCTGCGCTTAGATAGGGAAGGGAAGGCTCTTGCAACTGAGTGCATAGGAGGCCTAGGTAGAGTCCGCAGCTGAGTGCATGGACCCCTTCAGTTGTGTGCCAGGGTAGGAGAGTCTGTAATTAGTGACTCAAAGAACAATAAAGATAGTCTTTTGAAGAATTACTGAGTATTTCCGTTGTATCTGTTTATGTTATATGATGCCGATTAATATTATGTTTTATGAAATAATGATTGAATGCCACATGAATTTACTGAATCTATCTTAATAATGTATGAAATGAATGCTTAGCTACTTTTGCGAAGTTACAGACCATTTCTCTTATGTTTTATAATGAATTAATTAGATCTACACAAACTCTGATCTAGGGTTGCTTGTTGATGCGTGAAAGTAGGTAAATCAACTGTTTAAGGTCCACAAGGACTGACTGTGGACCTTCGCAAAGTTCTGAAGGACGCTTTAACTCAGTTACCATAACGGACCCTAGAAGTCTATCGATCTGCTCGGATGTAGCTCTAAGGTGTTGGAAGACATCACACTAGTCTCTAGATGCATAAGCTTGGTTTTTGCATTCTCCAATACTGCTTCGGGTGAGACTACAGCCTGCGCTACGTTGGTTGTCGCTGAAAGGGCCAAAAGTGTAGGGTTTTATTGGTTGGTGCAACTAACTCTGAACTTGGGTCAGGACCCCCTAAGCCAACAAGGATATGGAACAGGAAGTGAATAGGAAGTATGACAAAATGTTGTGTAACACCTTGCAGCCCAATCGATATGTAGGAAGAGTCACGGGAACTATAGTCTACCATTTTGCTCATCATATTTGATTCTATTCTTCCTACAAGTTTGCCATGTCAGAGAAACCAAATAGATATTGTTAGTGCCTAAATCTACCTCAGGCTGAGAAAGGTAGGACCTAGGATAACATCAAACCACGCTTAACTTGGTAAGTAGCCCTACCAGGTCGGGAGAGGGCTCTATCCTTGTCAATCTCAGCAAAATATGACCAATGAGGCTTGAGGTGACTAATTTCAAGACTGATTTTAGGCTAGGTATGTGTGCAGAATAGTTTGATTTAAATTTGATGATGTTTTGTTGGGTCAAATGGAAAGGCAGATTTGGATCCGGGGAATGAGGCTCAGTTTTGTAGAGATCTCTATGGGTCAAGGTAGGCAAATGATTTGGTACTTGAAATTGAGTGAGATGGAGAGATTTAGATAGGTGAGGAGTTGAAGAGGGCAAGAAAGTCTCAGGGATCTTCTTCAAACAACTAAAAACATAAATAACTAAACAAAACCCTAGGTAGAGCACTGTAATTTCAATGGATTTTTCCTTTCTCCTTGTTTGATTTAGTTAAGCTGAAGCAAAGAAGATGATGGCATACATAAAAAACATGTAAACATACAATTACAGAAGGAAACACAATACAAATCAAGATGCCACATGAATCCCATAAAATGTTGCAAACCCTTGTCTATTCCTTAGCCAAATTGTTGAAATGTGTATACAATGAAGCTCCAAGCTTTCCCAAAAGTCCAACCTTTGCTAATGACTGAAAAATCACAAGATATAGGCAAACAACAACTCATCCTAGCCTCTAGGGATCGAGCTCATGAGTTTAGGATCTGTTCCAACAAATTCTAAACTAAGAACTAAAAAGTAGGCAGTGGAACAGGTTGCCTCTAAAAACTAGGGAACTAATTCATTCAGTTGCAAACTACCTTTTCATGGATGAATCTACCTTTCTGAGTGAAAATTTAGCATAATTACATCAAAATCCATCAAGTCACATGAAATTACATCATGAGTTTGACAATTAAAATGAGAAAATTCAAACTTTCAAGAAACTAGGCGAAAAACAAAGTATTTTAAAAGAGCAAAATTCCTCCAATGCACCGCGCTGATTTCTCTATGCATAGAACCTTTTTGTAGTTGCTTTTTGACGCCTACCCGGTGTCAAAATTTGCTCCAAGTATACTTTTTGGTAATATATACCTATCTACTTTCCAAAACAAGTGAAATTTTTGAATTTGGCCTCCATTTACCCCTCCAAAACTGAGTTCTCCCAACACTACTTCCTACGTGTCTAAAAAGGGGCAGAAAGGTCATTTTTGAGGTGTTTTTGACCTTTCTTGAAGCTCAAAACTTGTCAAACTTTCTTGGCCATTTGTGGGCATGCATATTTTTTGATGAAAAATCCAATAATTTTCAGGTTTCCTCAAAATGAGGTCCCCATCAAAAGTGAGCGCCAGGTGGCGCGACGCATTGGGCAGAAAAACCTGTTTTTTGGGCTAAAAATTCCAAAATTGAAAAAAGTGTCCCAAATTTCTTGAAATTTGGGCTAAGTGTCCTCCATTAAGTGTTGTGTTGGGCCAAGGAAGCCTCAGCCAAGATCTGAAGTCTATCTTGCTCTTTTCCCTTCCTCGATGCTTTCTTCAACTTGGCCTTCAAGTTCCCGATTCTTGCTTTGCACACTTTGTTTCTCGCCAAGTAGTGGTAGGTCATGTGCCTCAACATAGTTTTCTCTTTGTTGGCCTTCTCTAGCAACTTTTCCAAGTGGATATTTTCCCTCTTAAACCAAGGCTCACAATCAGCATTGATTTCTTATTCAAGTGGTGTGAGCTTCACTTTCCTCCTCTTGGCAGCTTGCCGATTTTCTCATATGTTTTGTACTCCATAATGGTTTGCTGATTCTCTAGTTGTTTGTTCCTTTGCTCCAGGTATTTGATTATCCACTTGGCTCTTTCTAGGTTGTGAGACAAATCATTAATGTCTGCTTTTTACTCCTGAATGATCTCCTTGAGCTTTGATCTTTGTGAGCCCAAATCAGTGTCATCATCCTGAATAAGAATGAAATCTGTCTCTTGCCCTCCTGAAGGCCTCTCATCATGTAATGGCCACTTGCCCTTGTCTTGTACCTTCTCTACTGATGGAGGAAGCGAGACCCCTTTCACCCTGGGTGGAGATAATACTCGCTTTGCTGCTACAAACAACCTTCTAGTGCCCTTTTGGTAGGTAATAAACACTGGCACACTAGCAATTTGTGTCTCATGAATCTCCTTGTTATATGCCTAGGGGGGATAATATGGGGTACCAAGGGAGGTATCCAAGGTAATAATGTAATAATGGGATGGGCCATAGTAATAAATAAGGTGGTTAACCCATATCATGTAAGGGACCACAAGTAGTTAGTAATAATGTAATGGGCCCATGGTATTAGTCGATGGTATGAGGGACCCATGGTAATGATCCATGGTATTGTATGTATGAGGCCTATATAGAGGCTAGAGACTCCACATGGAAGGAATAGTCAAGGAT
>APFE031138272.1:0-12668 GCA_000404065.3 Pinus taeda
ATATATATATATATATGGTGTTCTTACATGAAAGAAATATACCTACATGACTAATAACTATTATACTAAATTCTTGGAAAGGAATTTTTGCATATAAATAATAATTATTACATAAGTTCAAGAAAAAATAAACGTGTTTAAATGTTCTAAGTCTTTAAAAAAATATATTATTAGAAAAAAAATCCACGTTTCTTGTGTGCATGAGCATAGGTTAAATATAATTATTTTCTTAAAAGGATTTGTTATGAAATTATGGGAATGTATTTATGGATTTTGTGTGCATAATAACTAAATTATCGAAATTGTTTTACTTGAAAAATGTTAAATGGGAACCTTGCGCAACCAAATAATAACTATTTTCCTAGATCCCTAGAAAAAGAAATGTGTATTTACATACACAAAAGATTAGTTCATTGTGTTAAATCTATTTATGCGCAAAATAATAATAGATATTTTGAAAAAAGGAATAAGATTCTTTATGCATAGAGACATTAATTGTTGTGTTAATTTCCTCCTTGAAAACAAAAATGTGTTGCATGAATGCAAATAATAGTTGACTGAAATAGATTTCTTGGAAAGAAATGCACTTTACATGCATGGAAAGTAAAACTTTTGAGATAGATTTTTTGGGAGGAAATGTAGTTTTCATGCGTAAAAAAAATAACTAATTGGGATTTCATGCATAATTGAAAATATATTATGTTAGTTTCCTTTGGAAAGGGTTATGTCTACATGCAAGAGTAATAGCTATTATGTCCATTTCTTTTGATTATTTTTTAATACATGAGAATGAATTAATTAATGAGCTAGTTTCTTGGAAAAGAAACATGGATGTTACATGCAAAAAATAATGGTTAATATTGTGCAATTTAATAAAAGCTATTGTGCTAGAAGGGTGTATATTGTATACACCAACTAAGGTAATAGTTTGCTTTTAAAAAGGAATATCCATTTACACTGTTTCTTTTAAAGGGTGTTATGCATATACAAGAATAATATATTATATGTTAGCTTTCATTTGGAAATATTATGAATTTTCAAATAAGATTATTTGTTAACCTTCATCTAGAAAGGCTGTGTGTTTGCATACAAGATGGTATCAAGCTTTATTTGTGAAAGACTCTTTTGGAAAAAAAATAAAATATATGCATTTTCATGAATAGGAATAATAACCATTGTGTTAGTTTCCTTTTTACATATTTGTGTGCACCAAAAGTAATAATTGAGGGGATAGGTTCTTTGAATAAAGTTTATATAATTGTATGCATAGGAATACTAACTAATATGTTTTACCCTTTGAAAATAAAAAAATATGTATTTTATGCATATAGCATTTGGCTTCCTGAAAATAATTCTTTATAATAGGATAAAGTGTATTTGTATGTTCAAGAAGAAAATGTATTTTCATGAAAGGTAACATATGTTCACATGATATTGGTTGAGGGGTTGGGTCCTTTTGGATAAATTTGATGTGGATGCATGAAAATAACACATATTTTTATTGTTATTTGGGAAAAGCTTATATGTATAATTTTGTAGAATCTTTAAACAAATCAGCTAGCTCTAATACCATGTAGAACTTTTTCTACAAATCAGCTAGCTCTGATACCATGTAGAAATTTCTCACCTGTAGATCACCTGGTAATGCAATGTACTAAAGCAAAACACTTGATCTACTTCTAAAAACAATTTAGCAGAATCTTAATCGAGCATGAGCAACATCAATAAGAACACATATAATTGATAAGAAGGAATCAATCACACATAACACAGAAGAATTTACTCGGGGAAAGCCTCAGCGTAAAACCCCAACTCTGTATTATCATACAAGTGGAAATATAGTCTGGATTATAGAAAGAATCAACTCACAACCTATCCTGCTCTCTCTGCAATCCCTCTCTTGCTCATAGACAGTCAAAGTCTTCTCACAAACCTTATCCTTTGTCCTCCAAGCCTCCTATTTTCTTGTGAAATTTCCTTGGGGTCCAGTGCTGCCACCTGTGAGAATTGGCCTCTTCACACACTCACTAACCTCTTATCTAATTGCACAAACCTGAAGGAGATAAATCCTCATCATGGATGAGCTTACTTTATAGTAAAAATATTCATCAAACTGATAGTACATTGTCCCTTCTCTGATCTCAACTGGGTTTCTGTCTGAACTGACATGCATCAATTATCCATGAGTGAATACATAGTTATCTGAAAATAATAGTTGTCACATGCATGCAAGAATCAACAAACTATATCTCATTAATTTAACAACTGGTTAAATTAATCTAACTGAACTTGAGTAAGTTAAACTAAGTCAACTGATCCTCTCAATATAGAACTCATCCTTAATTCCTCAAACAATGGAGCAAAACAAGGACACATTCCCCAATGCATGGAGAAATAATTGCATGTTCTCACAAAGACTTCAAGTTTTCTTTTCCTTAACTAATTAACTCATGGAGATTAATTAATTAATATTTTAAACTACTGGTAAGATCAAATTCGTTTTTAGTTCCTATAGTTAGACCAGGAACTGCTAAAAATAGGAAGGGACCCAGAAATGCTATTTTTAGAAAATGTTATTTTTAGCAGTTTCACCTCTAACCCAAGGTTGCCAAAATGCTCATTGGCCAAACTGCTATGTTTAGAAATACTATTTTTTAGAAGTTATAATTTTAGCACTTCCTAAATTTAACATATCTTGTTGCACACTTTTCAACATTATATAAATACATGCAAGAATATGAAAGTTAAGATTATATTATTCTTTAAAAGAATTTGGACAATGGTATTGATTTTCCTTGGAAAAGAATGTAAGCTTATGGGAGGGGAAGAGAAATTAGTGTGGTATATATTTATGGACATGATTTGATAGTGACTTGTCTATAATTAATGCATATTCAGTGTTGCTAAAGGGAATATGTCATGATATTTCATTTATATTTCATGTATGCACATGAATAGATGTTGCAGAATCATTAATAAGGATTGATTATTGGTTGATTAATACTTTATCTAATCATGATATCAAATTTTATTGAAGACAACAATGGAAGGAAATAATGGCGAACTAATGTTGCATGAAGATTGAAAGGTGCCAGTTGTAGGATGGTCCACTGATGGGGAAAATCTAGGCCATAACGACATAAAGATTGTGAATTTGTGGGTAAATGATATCATGATGATTGTAAAATCTTCTAGATAGACATGTTTTACTTAAATTATATTTATCTATAATATTTTTTTGATAATGGTTAAGAGATAGACTCTCTTACAAACCATTGAGTGAGGGGTGAACGCCCTCATGAGCGTTTAATAATAAAAGTAAACATTTATTGATTTTCACCCTACGGGGTTTCCAGGGTATATTAGTGTTGAATGATGTGATTTCCTATGGTTTTATTTGGATTATTTTAATTATTTTCATAACATGTCATTTACATTACCAAGTATGTGATTAACTAACATAGTTGAAAGAATCATGGAAATGATGCAATGTTACATCAAGATGTTTACGATAATATTTTATATCATTGGATGTTATGTTATGTTATGTAAATTCTTATTTGTTTACTAAACATTACTATATGTAAAGATAAATATTATATCTAATATCTAGTAAAGGAAAATGGAATAAGTAATTAGAACAATTACATGTGTAAATTGTGTAAAATTTATCTAATCCTATGTGTTTTCATGCGAGGTTTACCAGGGGATGTTATAGGATGTATAGAAATGGTGTTGGTGATGAAGAACATGAAACTGTCAAGGATGTTGGTTTAGGGCATTCTAAACGTGTGGAACATCTTTTAGATCATCAAGAATAGATAGAAGGGCCAAATTATTCCAGAACCCAAGAAGAGACTATCATGTCTTTGAAGTACATTGCAATAAGTTGAGGGATGTGTAGCTCCTCGTGGCACTTTAATGAGTCATAATATTGATTCCAGGCTGTCCAACTATGATGAGGCATTATTTCAGTAAGTTTGGAAAGATGACATGATGGAAGAATATTAATCCATCACGAAGAATGTTGTGTGGAATATTGTGTTAATACATGAGGTGAAGTTAGTGGTAACTTCCAAGTGAATCTACAATATCAATCATGTAGTGGATGGTAGCATGGAGAATTATAATGTAAGATTCATGGTTAGAGGGTTCTCCCAGAAAGAGGGAGAGGAATATGAGGAGACATTGGCTCAAGTTTCTAGGTGAAATTCTATTATAACTTTTATTTGTATTGATTCTATTATAAGTTTGAAATTTTGAGTTTTCAATAGTCCTCTAAACTAATAATTATTTCTGATGATTTTTCTTACATTTATTATTCAACATAAAATAATTACACAAAGAAATTCAATAATATAACAAAATGTTAGAGGATCATAAAGATACAACCACACAATAACACAAGAGTTTACCATGGGAAAACCAACATGGGGAGAAATCCCACCAACCTTTACTTATAGAATCAACTCAATAAAAGAGATATCTAAGTAAGGATGATAATAAAACTGACTAATAAGATGGAAAGACTAGAAAACCACCAAGATTCCAAGTCATCCCTCCTCCAAGATTCCCACAAGTGAAAATTAGTTAAGGTATAAACTAGGCTCGCGATAGGAGGCCAAATTTTGGCCCTCTCTGTCCACATAAGTTTAGGCATATCATAGAAAAGTTACCACAGAAAAATCAGCTTGTTCCTTCAACACTTGTGAATTGTAGCAGAGATTTCTTCTACAAGTGCAAGCCTATTTATCTACTCCTTTGACTTGATCAACTTCACTTTAAATTCAACATATTTCCTTCACTTGGGAGAAAATGTATTTGTCTTGTGTGTGGGTTGAATTCTTATCTCATGGAGGAGGAATGAATGCTTATAGATAGCCATCTAGGAGGGTCAAATCGGTGCCTCTAAGGGGCCTAGATGACATGAACAAGAGGGGCCAACATGGTCAACTTATGGAGCTGTGACACATAATACCAATTTAAATTCTCTGTTTTAGAAGGTATTGAAGAACAAGCCTTCTAATTTTTCTTTGAAATATCCATATAATATAATTTCCTTTTGAGCATGAAGAAAAATTGCTTACATAAATGATGAAAATATACACTATGAAGATTGACCATAATTATAAAATCCAACAGGAAATTGCGTCAAATGTATGTGGATACAAATTTCTTTAATGGAGTGATTTATGAATAAGTGTACGTAGGACAACATGAAGGCTTTGAGTTGCATGAGAAGGAGACTCGTGTTTTCATATTGAAGAAATATTTTTATGGACTCAAGAAGGCACCTTAAGCTTGGTATTCTTGGATTGATGGATACCTAGTGAGTCTTGGCTTCACCAAGAATGATGTTGATCCCAACCTTTTCTAAAAGGTTGTTATAGGTGAGCCTATGATATTGTTGCTACATGTTGATGACTTGTTTTTGACAGGATCAGAGAATCTCATTGATAATAGTAAGTGTGAGTTGACATATGAGTTTTAGATGAAGGACCTAGACTTGTAGCATTATTACTTGGGAATATAAGTATGTGTTGACAGTGTTGGACCCACCAACATGTTAGGGGATCTCCATACTAAGAAGTCCCAACTAGACCTCAGACTGTTTGGTGTAGGAATCCCAACAGTGGGTCATATGATATCGCCTTGACTGCGGTTGCACGCATAGGCAAGTAAGATTTCCCTATTGGTAGCAAGGGCATGACACACAGCAAGCCAAGAAAGGTGCATGAATGTCTCTAACACATTAGAGGTGGAATGGTTGCACCCCTTGGAAACCTATGTAAACACGTAGCTTGAAAGATAACACACGAGAAAATTTGCATCACAAACTAGAAGGAAGGTGAACCAACAATCCAAAATGATGGTTAAACCAACAACACATCTCAATAAGATTCATACATACATATAGAGAAGGAGTCTATACATACATGCGTAAGAAAACATATACATATATCATTAGAGTAACCAAGTTAACTGAAATAAAATAACAAAACATGCATGAAATGTGTTGGCTCTGTTATATTAAGAAGTGAAAATTCCAGTCATACAGTACAACCACGACCAACCACTAGTCTCGATAGCAGAATGTTACGGTCACTTCCACCTGCTCCTCCAAAGAGATGTACTAGATCTGCACTGTAGAGAAGCCAAGGCTCATTACAATACTCTCCAAACTTTCTCTAAGATACTCCTATCAGAAGCTTCGCTGACCAAAAGACTCTACAATGAGTTATGAGGTACTATGAATAGCGAAGGGTGGGGTGACCCTTGACATTCCCCTTTGTGACTGTTCACCTACCCTCATAACTCTTTAGCTACTCTATGAATATTACATTCCACTATTGACACTTGGACTTCCACTTTACAATATGTTACATACAATTTGCACATGTACCCATGTTACATACTCTTGCCTCCGTTGCATCTGAGTACATTGATATGGCTCCTCTGTCCAACTCGTCTGATAACATGTGCATCATCATCTTCAGTGTAGTTGGACCAATAACATACTGATCCATAGTGTCTATGTTGATCTTCAAGTGAGTGCTAGTGACCATGTGCATCAACTTGTCGAAATACATGTCCAGATCCAGTTAGAATTGCTTCTTTTCTTCGGCTCGGTGAATGTGCCAAATGGGTGGGATCACATGAATGCATACAATGACATCCATTATCTTGAACACCCTTTCATGCGATCGATAGTACTACTCACCCTTTCTACTCCATGCCAGCTATTAGATGGGTCCATAACTTGTATGGGCGTAGTTTCATCAATATGTGCATGTACAGAAACATAATGCAAGACATGAAAAGAAAACTTACCCTAAAATAGCTAAGCTAAAAGTGCCAAAGACTCCTCGATGCAATGTGGGATGTTAGAGCTGCAAGGTTGATGTGAGGAATGAGCTCTGCAGTGTCTGGTTCACGAGTTTTGATAAGATCGAGTTTATGATGTGCATGCCACAAATTGAGGAAAAAGCGACACTTGGTGAGAGGTTTGTAAAGTGAGCCTTGAATGTAACCTCTAGCAACGAAAAATAGTTCCCTATATCTAGGGATTCCTTTTGCATGCTGCCTTTTTCTATTTCAGGAAGAGAGGCCCATGCATGGAAATTAGTTTTGCTCAGTCCCAAAGGGACCCGGTCAACTTGAAGACACATGAAACATCCTGCTTGAATGAGAGAGGGATTTGCACAGTTATGAGAGGAACTGTGCTGGATGTCCCAGAGAGATTACACAATTTCTGGGAAGAGCAGGTGACTACTACTAAGAATTGCATAATTTCTGGGCTGAGCTGCAGCGTTGGGCCATATTGCGCAACTTTCCAAAGGAAGATTGTCTAACTACATTGTGCAATTTCTAAGCCCAGTGGGCTGGCCAGCAGATTTGTGCAATTTTTGGAGGGAAGGTTGGTTCCCCTCTGAAATTGCACAATTTTTTTAGGGATCTTCTCAACCAGCAACTCGCCCTATTCTGGAATGTTAGCCTATGAGGGGAGTGAAGAAAAGTAACATGCACAGTTTAGAAAGCTACTAAAAAGCTAGTGAAGTCTATGTACTTGACAACCCAAGACATGTTGCTAAGGATGATTTGTAGGGAGGCTCCAAAATGAACCTAAGGAAAAATTTTGTAGGGTGGTTGAAACCACTACAATAGTATGGTAGTAGCCAACAAAAATCCCTTATTAAATGGAAGTATGCCATTATGATCCTTCAAGGATTTGGGATGATGGTCTACAAGTACATGTCTACTCCCATGGTGACCAATCTAAATAAGTTGATAGAAATTGATTCATATATGGTAGATCCCTTTATGTATTGACATTTGATTGGCTCATTGATGCATTTGGTTAATTATAGACCTAATATTTTTTGAACACTCTAAGCTAGTTCTTTGTGGAACCAAGGAATTCACATTGGATTGTGGAAAATCATGTGTTGATATATCTTTTTGGGATAGTTAGTTATGGTTGGAGATATGTGCCAAAATATGGAGTACAACTATATGAATTCTCAGGTTCCAATTGGAAAGGGAGTATTGAAGACATGAAGATCACATTAGGATGTTGTTTTAGTTTGGGTTCTACTATGATATCTTAGATGAGAAGAAAGTAAACAGCTTTAGTACTGAGCACTACATACTGGCCAAGTACACTGCAGCCAGTATGGATTTGAAAAGTACTTTCACGATTGTTTGATCAATTACAGGAACATACCAGGATAGATTGTGACAATTAAAGTTGTGTGAATCTTTCAAAAATTCATTCTACATGACAAGCCAAAGAACATCTAGATTGAGTACCATTACATCTAATACATGGTACAGAAGAAGAAGAGATTAGTGAAGTTGAGGAGAAGGTTGTTGACATTCTCACCAAGTCGCTACCCATGGAAAAGTTTTCATACTTAAGGTACAATCTTGGAGTGGCTTAGAATGCCTCCCTCATTGAGAGGGAGTGTTGATATTGTAGCATTAAGGGGCAAACATTATCCTTAGGTTAGGATATTGAAATATCAAAAGTATTGACTAAGGGCCATGTAATGTATCTATCGAGAATGGGCCAAAGAGCATCAAAGCCTAGTGTGCTCCCCTAAATTTCCAAGAGGTATTTAGCTAGTGGGTAGAGTGAGTTCCTTTAGAATTGGGAATTTTATTACCATTCAATTGGCATTCATGAATGGTAATAACCTAGGTTTTCATTGTAGGTCATAGGTGTTGACCAAGTTCTAGGTGACATCTTGGATAGTTGGTGAACAAGGACTAGTCTTGTCCCAAGAAGGCCAAAAGGCTTGTGTGAACCCAAAAGGCCTTTGACTAGTGGGTAAGTAGATCCATTTGCAAAGGAGAGTTGACTAGTAGGAAACTAGATCCCTTCGCATGATGTTAATGTAGGATTATTTCAACATTTAGTGGATGGATACATAAGCATAGTTAGCTCTTTCAATATTTTCTAGAGAAGGATATTTTTTTTAACAAAGCGGACATCTGAATAAGTTAAGAATAATACCTCCCTATCAAAGAGGGAGTGTTTAATTTTCATAGCTACATCGGTATTCAAATAAAAATAAAGAAAAGATAATTTTAATTAATGTCAACTTGGAACAGTCATGCCATCCCCCCTAATTGAATAGGTTAATTAACCCTTCGTCAAAACCCACATGATTTTGCCAATATAAATACATCATTTGACCTACCTTGGCATTAATTCAAACAAAAAAAAAATGATATCTTCTATTCACACATGTGAAGGAAAGAGACAAAAGATATTTGGAGTTTGAATGAGCTCTCTAATATGTTTGACTAATGTTGACCAAGCTCTATTATAATCTATTTCACGTAATTTCTGGAGGGTTGACTGTAATTCTTTCTAGTTGAGTTAATCATAGAGTTGAACACATTTTTTATGCTAAAAGTTGACCAAATTTTCTGAGTTGACCATAGGTTGTATGACGTAGTTTGACTAAAATTTCTAAGGAAAAGTTCACCATAATTGAATAATACTTTCTAAGGTAGAATTGAACAAAATTTATGGGCACTGTTTGACTGAAGTTTGGGTAGAGTTTATTGATTTATTTGGGCAATATTTTGGCTAATTTTGTGGGCATTTTGGACCATGTTTTACCTAGCTAATTTATGTGGTCAGATTGACCAAATTTGACTGAAAATCAAATTGTACCATCTGTTGAATTGAACAATAATTTCTCTAAGAAGAGATTGTTGGGTTTTTTTACCAAGGTTGGGTTTCCTGGGTGAAAAATCTGTGGTATTTACTATTTGATCATGATATCTATTGTTGAATTATTATATTGCATTTATAGTCTAATTTTTTGAAGTGTAATTGCTTAATGATAATCTAGAAAGTGCAAAATATCATTAGAAGTAATTATCCATAGTACAAAATTCGTGCTTGTCCTCGTAGCACTAGAAAACTAACATTAGGTGCATGTTCACCATCAACCTGGATAGTATTATATTATTATTTTGAACAAAATTGAAAATTCCTCCTTGATTTCCCCTTCTTGTTACAAATCAACACGTTGCCAACCTTTTTTGTTAGTGTTCTGATACTTTTTCCTTTTTTGTATCTTCTTTGCGATAGGGAATAAGTCCTAAATATGTCATGTTTGAAAACATGTGTGGCATCTAAGTGTCATGTTTTCATAGTCCAAAATTTGAATCCATTGGAAATATTTATGATTGAGCAAGATGCACTTAGGTAGACCCTTTCTTAGGTCTATTTCTACATATATATGGGAAAAGGTGAATAACAATTTCTTGCTTCTTTCATCATCCATGTTTTAAAAGGAACCTAAAGTTTTCTTGATTCCCTGTAAGGTCTTATGATGCCAAAAGGGAAGAGGGAGGTTTGGAAACCTTACCCAAAACCAATACCTTTTTTACCACCATTATTGTGGAATTAAACTTTGGAAACCAAGGGGTGATGAAAAGTCTTGCTCTTCCATAAAAACAAGGCTTTTCCTTCAGAACTTTCTCTATATCTTCTTGGGAATTGAACCAAACAATGAAAAAACCTTTTAAACAAACATAAATACCACAATTTTTGGACCATGTCATACATTGAGGTAAATCTTCAAACATTGGCCAAAAACCATTAAAAATGCAAATGACAACCTTTGCTTGAAGAACCAAAAAGAGTTGATTTACTTCTGAAGATGGAACATATTCTAATTGTTTAACAATATAATTTCTTGGAGTCAACTATGGTTGTTCCATTGCAATGTGACCTTCCCTCGAGTTGCATCCTTGTAACAAAATAAACCAATTGGGTTCCTAGAGCTTGAGGCACCTATGTGAAAGCACAAAAGAAATAAATTAGTGGAGTTCTTAGTTACGAAATTTTCACGTATCTCGGAAGAAAATATAAAATTGCTTCCATTCACATATAAGTTGTTGCATGGCTATTGTGATCCCCATTCGTTTCTCAAATGACGCAAACAGTTAATGGGGGGCTATCATTTCAAGTTTTCTTATGTTCCCACTACTAGCACTTGCAGATTATGAGCCCACAAACTCAACTCATCCTTGCTTCCACTTCAAACTGAAGAACCCTATGGTCTACATGTAACATTAATTCATCAAACAAAGTCAATGGATCTATGCATCAGGAAATCAATGCATTAAATCACCATTTCATAAAGTAGAAAACAAAATTTGTGAATTAAACCAACTAAATTATTACATAGCATCTATTGGTGGCTTGGTTGGCCAATTATTCATTCTAATGGTCACCTCTTTTCAATGCCCAAAGGCTACAATTTACAAAGGAAATTACAATATTGTGGTTCATTTCAAGATCCATGATATTCTCCATAAATATCTCAACATGTTCCTCTCCACAAATCTCATCCCTCACAAACTTGATTTTTCAAGCTTTCTAACAAATCCCTTACCTTTTGATGCATTTTTCTCATTTTCATCTTTGAGAAGTTGTTCTTGTTAATTTTTTTCACAAGATTGGTTGATGGTCCTAGATCAGACACCCAAGGTACAAAAAATTATGACGTCCTTATCATATGCATATAGTCCTCTCGTAACAAATTTAACTCATGAGTTTAAACTCACCTATACACTAACAAGTCTCCACCTTGCACAATACCTCACCAAATGTTTTCCTAAGTTTGGGCTTTTGGCATTTTCCTAGTTCTCTTCTCTAGAACCGTTTGAGCACTCCTTTCTCTAGGATATTGCAAATATTCTACCCTTCCTCTATTTTCACCTACATAGATAAAACACATCTCTTACCATTCTTCAATCACTTGTACCTTCTTTTGCTACTTCTCCTCCACACTACACGGACGAATCTTCTGCTCTCTAATGCCATTTGATGCAAATGATTTATGGGGGTCTATCATTTCAAGTTTTATTATGGTCCCAATCATAGTACCCGGGGATTATGATTCTGCAAATGTAACTCATCGTCACTTCCACTTCAAACCAAAGAACCCTATTGTCTACATGTAACATTAATTCATCAAACAAAGTCAATAAATCTAAGAATAAATCCATCAATGCATTAAATTGCCATGCACACACATAGAATCACATAAATTATAAGACAATTTTCATTAATTAAACCCACTAAACTATTACATAACATCTATTGGCACCTTGGCTGGCCATATCTTCATTCTAATGGTCACCTCCTTTCAATTCTCAAAGGCTACAATTTATAGAGGAAATTACAATATTGTGAATCATTTCAAGATCCATCATCTTCTCCATAAATATCTCAACAAGATCCTCTCTACAAAGCTCATCCATCACAAATATGTTGTTTCAAGGTTTTTAACAAATCCCTTACCTTGTGATGCATTTTTCTCATTTTCGCTTTCCAGAACTTGTTCTTGCTAGTTTTTTTCAGAGGATGGGTCAATGGTTCTGCATCATCTAAGATATAAATTAGATCTACCACATACTCGTCTTAAGTATTGAGGGGTTTTCGAAGTGAATTATATTAGATATCATTTTTTGGGATTTAACTACATTGATTAAGTCATTCATCTATGACCAATTCCATGAGAGGTAGTCATAACTAACTAATTTTTCATGATTTTGAATAGTCCACTTGACACGCATTACATTGGGCGATGCTCACAAGGGTTAAGAAGTAGGATTGAAACTAGTGAAATGAATCACAT
>APFE031138273.1:0-10696 GCA_000404065.3 Pinus taeda
ATAAAATAAAAATAAAAATAAAAGAAAAGAAAAGGGAAATACAACAACAAAAAAAATCAAAATCAAAGAATCAAAAATCAAAAACAAAGATAAATGAAATCAAAAATAAAAATCAGAAATTAGAAAAACAAATCAAAATCAATAAAACCAAATCGGAGGTTAACCAATGCAAAAATCGAACTGAAAAATAAAAAATCGAGACCAAAACGAATTTCAAATAAAATAAAATAAAATAAATACACAAACTAACCCTATCACCTAACGCATATACAAATAATAAAAGTCGAATGAAAATAAAGAAATGTCAAATGAATGGAATGTTTGCTTTCTGCAGGTTTACGGCGGCGTAAAGATGAAGTGGAATCGCACAGGTCAACGAGAAAGGTTTGGATGGAGCCGCAGGAGGGCAGATCAAAGAGCAGCAAGAGGAGATGCAAAGGGAAATGTTGAAGCCAGGAACAGGGACAAGGTCGTGGATGAAGAGACGCACAGAGAGATGGTGAGGTATGTTGGCAGTGATATGGCAACAGACTTTGTTTTGCAGGTATGGAAAGAAGGTTGCGGTTAGCGTCAGGCAGCATAGAAAGGAGGCAGCGAGGAAGGATAGTTGCAGGGATGTGAGGGTTTCAGAAACCCGTTTTTTTGTAGAAATATGGAATCTGTGGGTGTTTTTCTTGCAGTTGGAAAAGGCTACAGGCAGCGCAAAAGAGAAGGGTAAGGGGCGTGAAGGATTTGGAAAGGAGCTCGAACAACAGGGGGAGGAAAAAACGCAGGAATGGAGGAGCAATGGCAGCAACAAGGGAGAAGGAAAGGGTTTCCTAAAAAAAAAATCGAAATTTTGCAGCGAAACGAAAACCCAACCAGCAAATCGAAAAACTTAAACAAATGGTAGCCAAAAAACCCTAGAAATGTTGATTAAAATGTTAAATGCTTTAGCTTCAAATTTATTCCCAAACCCTTATGAAGTTTCCAAATCTAAAATTTTTTAAACCCTTATAAAATTTCCAAATTCAAAACTCTTTAAACCCTTGGACTGCAAAATTAATTTGAATAATATTCTTGCAAAATGATGTTGATTAACTCCAGAGATCCAGATCTTACCCTCCAGGGCCTAGATCTGGACTCTACACAGATTTCTTCCTCAGATCTGTAGTTGCATAACAACAAGAAAACACCCAAACGATGTAAACAATGATGAAAACTAAAACCCAAAAAAACCCATGTTAGAAAAAATAATTACAAAATTTACAAACTACGGGCTCTAATCAGCCAGATCTGTCATTATACAGCACAAAAAATCTTTTTTTTTTAATTTTATGGAGATGCTAACTCGAAACCCTTCGTGCATCACCGCATATAGAAAGAAACAAAAAAAAAAATCTTATGATAAGCCCAGAATTAATTTCACTGGGCTCCTCAAAAAACACGGATCAGGAGTTGGTTGGTCCAACTGAAAACTTCCCCTAACGCCCGAGGATCTAAAAATCAAGATTTTCCTGCAAAACTCAATCCAGCCATTAAAATAAAGCGAGAAAATGATAATAAAATTCAGATAAATAGACATACCTACTATTACATTCAAAATTTAAATTGTCACTTAAACCTCAACAACTAAGCAAGATACATTGTACTCAAATCACTCTTCAGAACCTATCATCAATGGCTAAAAAAAAATTATGCATGAAAATGACACATCTTATAGTATTTCCATGAAGAGTAACATCATCAAAACTTAACCCCAAAGTCTTTCTTTATTATCCGAAAAAAATTACACGAGCTTCTTGCTAAGCACACGACTCAAAGGTCGAATAGATCCACTGACAAATGTTGATTTGGGGTAGCATCAGATGTGCTCTAGCCACGAAAATTGGTGGAGATGTTAAGGCACATGATATCTCCAATACCCAGAAAGGGTTTCGGCAGATTCTAAACAGTTTGGGAAATATTAAAATAATTAATATTTTTAATGGAGTCCCCAAGTCTAAACTTAGGGAAAATAAAATATTAATGTGTATTAATATAAAACTGTGTTAGAAAGGGTCAAAAGTCATGGATCAAGCAAAATCTAATCTTAGCCATTGATTAGGGACTTAATCTCGGCCGTTGATTTGTCAACGAGAAAAGTATAAGAAGAGGCTTGAGGGTCACTTGGAGAACACATCAAGGGAGACCAGTTAGTTCAATTTCTGGAGTGAAGTGGTTAGCTAAGAAATTGAACCAGTGGTCTGGAGAGCAATCAGGAGGCAGCGAGTACGAAACAGAGAGACGGGAGATCAGCACAGAGGCAAAAAGGCAGACGCAGGGCCAAAGGGAGCCACGCAGAGGCAACAAAGACTGCACAGAGCCAGCAGAGCCTGCGTCATCCACGCAGAGGCTGCAGGAGTGACGCAGAAGGCCAGAGAGGTTGAGCAGAGTCTCAACAGGCTAACGCAAAGGGTTTCAGCTCACACAGAGATCAGTAGGGTTGAAGTTGGCTTCAGAAGAAGTGCTAGAAAATTTGTCTATCTGTGGGTAAGCCAATTTGGCACCCTATTGTACTAGAAAATTGCTAAATAATAAAATTCTCCTTTGCTGCACTGGCTTTCCCACATTGGGTTTTTCCGAGGACATTAGTCCAAAATCACTGTGTCAATGTGTTGATTCTTGCACATATGTTTGTTTCTGTATTACAGTGTGATATCTGCAGCAGTATTTATTTTAATGTTTATTGAAGTAATTTCATGAATAACTTATGGTGAAATAAGTAAGAAAAGTAAATCAATCGCTGCAGTGATAGACTTTCGACAACAAATGACTTCCTATTTAAAGATAAATCCTCCAACGGCTAGTTCGAGTGATCCTCGTCAAAGCAATCTCGACCGTTGATGAAGATTAAAATTTCTTTTAATCTCATCCATCGAAATTTTTTAATTTTTGAGGAAATACAAATGATGACCGAGCTAGTTTTGGGTTGACTTTGACTTCCTTGGCAGGCCGCATTCTTCTGCTATTGACCGAGCTGATTGGAGGACGTTTTGGGGCATCTTTGACCACCGTTGACTTTCTGGTTAGGGTTGCATTTACTACTGATTTGGCAGATTTGTTTTGGGCATGTATTTCTGATATTTGTACTCTCTCTCTCTGCTGAACTATTGAAGAATAATAAGAAGATTTGATCAAAGGGTTTCCCCACATTGGGGTTTGTCCCTGGTATCCGCCACATCTTGTGTCCTCTTGTCTTGGCTTGTCTTCTGCATATGTTTTTATGTTCTATCTACATTTACTGTCAATGTGTATGCGTTAATGTGATTGCTACTGAAGATAATTGGAAATTGTCATTGGGCTAATAAGAAACATTGAAGTAAATTGTGCTAAAGCATAGAACATACCATTGTTATCCAAAAGTAACAGTAGCAAAACAGTACCTCTGAGATTGCAAATTTACTATGTTATATTGTAGCAGAAAGTACGTATGAAATATTGAGTTGGAAACCTTAAAATGCGCTCCATAATTCTTGCATTGCATTTCCTTATTCTTTCGTAATTCTACTGAGATTTATTGCTTCAAATTCTAGGTCTGTCCAGCCCTCTATGTTGAATTCCTTCCTTACTTTCCTCCTTCCCATCTTTACTGCAACGAAAAATTAAGTTGCATTTACTGTGTGTAGGCCTCCAGACTTGGGCATTTGTTCTTGGGATGATCTATATTGTTTACGTGTGTGTTTGAATCTACCCCTGCAAAAGGTAATTGAACCAGATTAAAATCATTTTTACATTTATCTCTTGAGCAACAATGAATTATTTTCAAGAGATACTAAGATGTCCTAGGCACTGATCTCTCCTCAACCCAGGGGTTGCCTCTTGGAGCTACAACATCTTCCGGTGCCATTGTAGGGGAACGAATCAAAATATTTTTCCCTAGGTACGACTTTTTACATGCGGGTGAGCAAAGGAAGTGTGGGTTGAAGATATCTCACCTTGACAACTCCATTGTTTATATCTTTATTTGACAATCCTGGCTTTCAAAAGGCGTCAAACTCGCTCTCATACTTCCCAGCAGAAAATCCTCCCGTATTTGACCCTGAAAAGATCATATCTAAGAGGATTTGGAAAGAAGGGACCCATGTTACTCCGGGTCCCGCAATATCTTTTCCTAGAGTGTCAACTTCCAGTGCTCAGAAGGCTGAGATAGATTACCCCAAGTCTTCTTCCAAAACCTTGGAATATTCTGAAGAATTTTGCCAATTGTTTAGTTCATTTTCCTCTAAAGTCAAATCTGAAGAAGCTTCTGGGAGTTTACCTCCTATCATATTCCCTACCTTCCCAGACACTAAAGAAGTCAAAGGTATTCTCATAAATAGTCCCACTCAAAGCATCGTTAGCACCTTTTCTCAACTCCATACAGCTATAATCCATACCACACCTCAACCAGGCACTGTCGTAAATATTCTACCACCTCCATTGCAAAACATGGTTGTCCCTAGTTTCCTACTTAATAGATACGCTCCAATTAACTTGCCTCAACCTCTGAATGGTATGCCACAGGATTATCTTAAAAATCTGCCAAGGTTCACTCGAGAGGATGATATTTCAGCCCAAAAACATAAAGAGACTTTTTTCCTGTTTGTTGAGAATATGAATGTAGAACATCTCAATGTAGTAATGAGACTCTTTGTTCAGTGTTTGGATAGACAGGCCAAGAGATGGTTCAAGACTCTACCAAGCACTTCAATTAATACCTGGGAGGAGATGGAGAATGCTTTCATGCAGAAATGGGGGAAGCGAAGGGACTATGGCTATATTCTTACAAAATTTAATGCAATAAAGAAAAAGCATAATGAAGATGTTTCAGAATTTATGAGGAAGTTCAATAAGTTATATAGCAGTCTTCCTGCAGAAATTAAACCTCCATAAGTTGCTACCAAAGTGGTTTTTGTTGGAGCCTTTGAACCAGAGTTTGGGTTTATCCTCAAAGAAAGAAAGTATCATACTCTGGACCAAATACAAACAGATGCCCTGGAAGTTGAAGCAAATTTCACCTCTAATGGAAAGTGGAAAGGGAAAGCTAAATATGGTGACAAGAGGAGAGGAAAGGAAGAAGCCAGCTCTCCAAACCATGTAAAGGAAACTCAAGAATAGAAGTTAGAAGAGATGAACAAGTTGATAAGGAATTTGTCTAACAAACTGGTAAAACTGGAGTTCAAGAACAAAAATCCCCCTCGACATATGCAGCCAGCTCCTAACAGAAATTTTAATCCTAAATACAGGAGACCACCTTTGCAGTGCTTGCAAAGGGAGAGAAAGGATCAACAAAGATCATATTCAGTGTCCTTTGTACCTAGAAGATGATCCCGAAGAGAATATTGAAGAAACCATAGAAGTTCAAGAAAATCATTTTTTCTCTCTCAAAGGGAGAAAATGAAATAGAAGCCAATGAAGAAGAAGGGGATGGTTTAGAGGCCCCATTGGATGAGGCTGAGATAGGCAATTATTGTAAGCAGTTTGTTGACTTCATGCAAGCCCAATTGCACAGGAAATATGATCTCAGGTCATCTAGGAAAAGGTCCGAGGGGAAAAATCATAATGAAGAAACTCTTCATCCAAGTTCCCCTAAGCCAGCAGATAAAGGGAAGAAACCACTCAACCCTATGCCACCAACCAAGAAAGAATCCTCCCATCCCATTCCAAATGAGTCTGCAGCCTCCAAAACAAAGCAATTGCCCCCACTGATGAAGCCAATCTGCAATGAGGATAAAGCACCTGTCAAGTCTACTAAAATTGATAAGAATCCCTCTGCCTTCAGTGTCCAAAAAGAGTTAGAGAAAGTCAATATAGTTGTCCCTTTGACTGAATTATTGAAACAAACCCAGTATAAAGCTTAAGTGTCTCAGTTTATGAGTTCACCCACCACTACCCCCCTGCAAGATAGCCTTAGCCTTCAAGAAGAGAGGCCTATGGTTGTGTTCGGACCCCATGTGGAGGACCAAGACCCTTCCACTCCATTCTATGTCACCTTGGTAATTCATGACATGCTACTACATAATTCTATGCTTGACTCAGGAGCATCTCATAACTTAATGCCATTGTCTATAATGGAACAATTGGGACTGGAGATAACGAAATCATACAAAGACCTATACTCCTTTGATTCCAACAAATTGAAGTGCTTGGGTATGATCAAAGATTTGGTGGTCAATTTGGCTCAAATCCCAGCAAAAAGTGTGGTAATGGATATTATAGTGGTTGATATCCTTACAAGATTTGGTATGCTTTTGTCCAGGTTGTGGGGAATGAAACTTGGGGGTTCCATTAAACTGGATTTGACCTATGCTACCATTCTTGTGTTTGGTGGAGAAGGGCACCGACTGTACAGGGAATCTAGATTCGTGAAGATAGTTACAAGGGTAGAATGTTTAAACAATGCTCCTGTGTATGGTAAGGAGAAGGATTTTCTCATCTGTTGTTAGAAGAAGATTATCAGATCATGGGAGACACCCAGGTGGAATGTATAGCTCAGTTGAGTAAACAATCATTGGAGCATGACGAGGTATGGAAATTATATTTCGATGGTGCTTATTCTAGAGAAGGAAATGGGGCAAGTGTGTTGTTGGTATCTCTAGAAGGCAGCCTACTCATCTGTTGTTAGAAGAAGATTATCAGATCATGGGAGACACCCAGGTGGAATGTATAGCTCAGTTGAGTAAACAATCATTGGAGCATGACGAGGTATGGAAATTATATTTCGATGGTGCTTATTCTAGAGAAGGAAATGGGGCAAGTGTGTTGTTGGTATCTCTAGAAGGCAGCCTAATCCCTCTCTCTTTCAAGTTGGAGTTTGAAGCCACAAACAATGTTGCTGAATATGAAGCTTTGCAGTTGGGGCTACACGCTGCAAAAAAACTTAACAACTAGTGCTTGAATGTGTTTGGGATTCAGAACTGTTGGTGAAACCAATGTTGCACAAAGCAGGGACGAAACTGGGACGTTTTTTGGAAGCGGGGACGCGGAAGGGTCATTTTCCAAAAATCTAGGAAGCGAAGCGTCTACTACGTATATATATTTTTTATATTTTTTTGCATTTATATTTAAAAAACATCCAAAATACCAAATTAGTTGTAGAAGACATGAAAACATGCATATTTTTACATAAATCAAGATAGATATGGCATCCATTGTACGTCAATAATTAATTATTCCAGCATCAACCATCTACAATCTAGATTCTTCTTCTCTTGTCTTGCCTTTGCCTCTACTTCAATTCTATAGGGATTTTAGTCAACATTGCCTAATTTTGATCAAACAACTTAATCCAAGCCTTATAATATGGTAGAGAAAGCTTAACATGCCTGATCAATGATTTTGACTTGGTTGAAGGGTACATAATTGCTAAGGCCATGACAAAGGAGTTCAACAATCAATAACACCAACACTGGGGTACATATAAAGCTTGTTGCTCTTGATTAAATGCCAATCACATTCCCTCATACATGATATAATATAATGAAACGCCACAATCCCATTGATCCTAAAAATTGTTAAGTTGCTGAATTTGAATGGGATATGAAATTCTATTTTCTCCATATGAAGTCTGATGAGGTTGGAACCACTCTTAAACATCCTGAGTCATTTCATGGTAATGTTAAAAACTTAAGTAAAAGGATGGAAATGAAAGATAAAGGAGAATGTCACTTTTACTTTAAGAATTTAACATTACCATTAGGAAGCATCCAAGAGCACCTTAGGATTATTCGGAAAGTGTAGTTCCTCACAAAACAATTCGGAATTTCCAAAAACAAAAAAAGCATTGCGGAGCCTTTCACCTTCTCTCGGATCCGCGGTGGATACACACCCGAACCTCCACAGATTTGCACCCGATCCTTTTCGGATCCGCGGTGGATACACACCCGAACCTCCACAGATTTGCACCCGATCCTTTTCGGATCCGCGGTGGATACACACCCGAACCTCCACAAATCTGCACTCGATCCTTTTCGGATCCACAAATTGGGAAATAGGAACCGCGGATTGGGCAGTAGGAGTCGCAGATTGGGCCCCCACGAATCCAATTTTGCAGGAACCGCCAAAAAAAGGAGGAACAGTGGATCCAATTTTCCAATCTGCAGTTCTGCCGAAGGATCGATGGCGGATTCGTACGAATGTAGATCTGCCTTTGGATCCTTGAGGGGGGACAGTTCGTGCAACATTGGGTGAAACAAATAAAAAATCAGTGTCAAACCAAGCATTCTAGGCTGAAGACTTACCAAAATGAGGTGTGGGATTTCATTGAGAACATTTTCTTAGCCTTCAATATTCAGTTTTTACCTAGAGAAAGAAATCGGATGGTTGACTCTTTGGCAATTGTTGCAAGTAATTTTAAGGCTCCTCAAAACCCCTTTTTCAGATATGAAGTTGAGGTCAGGTACAGGCCTTTAGTACCAGACAATGTGAAAAATTGGCAGGTGTTCAAGGATGAGGAACAGATCAAACGTTTTAAGGAGGTTATTGGAGAGTTTTCAAACTCAGTGATTGATCAGGAGGACGAGGAGATGACATGTGAACAGTGGGTCGGTTGGGAGGAAACCATTTTTGGTCACAAGATATTGTAGCTAAAGGGGAATACCATCCCCAGAGGGTTGGTTCGATTGGAAAGGATTTTTAGCTCAAATGACGTGGCTACTAAGCCAACTAAGAAAGAGCTTGAGGAAGATGTGGAAGATTGTAATATTGGCACCAAAGAAGATCCGAGAATCATCAAATTAGCTAAAGGAGTTCCTAGGGAATACAAACAAAGGTATCTGGACCTTTTTGAGGAGTACATGGATGTGTTTTCCTGGTCATATGATGATTTGAAGACTTTTGATACAGCACAAAATTCCTTTAAAAATAGGGGTGAAGCCATATAAGCATAAGCTCAAGCAGATTAATCCTTTGTTGCTCCTACCAATTAAAAAGATACCATCCACAGAGGGTTGGTTCCATTGGAAAGGATTTTTAGCTCAAATGACATGGCTACTAAGCCAACTAAGCAAGAGCTTGAGGAAGATGTGGAAGATTGTAATATTGGCACTGAAGAAGATCCGAGAATCATCAAATTAGCTAAAGGAGTTCCTAGGGAATACAAACAAAGGTATCTAGACCTTTTTGAGGAGTACATGGATGTGTTTTCCTGGTCATATGATGATTTGAAGACTTTTGATCCTGGTGTCATACAGCACAAAATTCCTTTAAAAACAAGTGTGAAGCCATATAAGTAGAAGCTCAAGCAGATTAATCCTTTGTTGCTCCCACCAATGGAAAAGGAGGTGAAGAAATTGTTACATGCTAAGATAATTGTGCCTTTAAGGTACTCCGATTGGGTAGTAAATTTGGTTCCTGTTCGGAAGAAAAATGGAGAAATAAGGTCGTGTATAGATTTCAGAAATTTGAATAAGGCCTCATTGAAGGATAACTATCCTCTGCCTAAAATGGATTATATTCTGCAGAAAGTGGTAGGGTCTACCCGGATGTCCATGATGGTTGGTTTCTCTAGATACAACCAAGTCGTTGTATACCCTGAGGATCAGAAGAAACAACTTTTACTACACCATGGGGAACGTTTATGTATCCCACAATGCCTTTCGGCCTCGTAAATTCTAGAGCTACCTCCCAGAGAGTGATGGATATAGCATTTGTTGGAGAGCGGGATAAATTTGTAGTAATCTACCTGGATGACATAATTGTTTTCTTTGAGTCAGATGAAAAGCACCTCAAGCACTTGCAACTCACATTTGAAAAGTGCAGAAGGTATGGTCTGTCCTTAAACCTAAAAAAATCTCAGTTTGTTGTAGGTGAAGGGAAGTTATTGGGCCACATTGTAGCAAAAGGAGTAAAGATTGATCCCAAAAGCATGGAGGCCATTAATAATATTCCTTTACCAAGAAATAGCTAGGAGATTCAAGTTTTCTTGGGCAGAATAAATTTTCTGAGAAGATTCATTCCAAACTATGTTGAAATTGTCAAAGAGATCACAGAGATGTTGAAGAAGGAAAGGAAAGTAAAGTGGACTATATAAGCTAGGGAATCATTCTCCATAATTAAAAAAGCTTTTGCAGAAGCCCCAGTCTTAGCTAGCCCAGATTACTAGAGGCCATTCCTCATTTTCTCTTTTGTCTTCCCTAACACGGTGGCAGTTGTTCTATTACAGAAAAATAATGAAGGACAAGAACAGCCAATTGCATTCTTCAGCTAGGTGTTGCGAGATGCAGAGTTGAAGTATAATATCTTAGAGAAACAAGCTTATGCCTTGGTCAAAGCCCTGAAGGCCTTCCAAATTTATACCACACAGTCCAATATAATAGCATATGTTCCAACTATCACTATGAAAGAAATTCTCGTGCAAGGAGACAATGAAGGTAAGAGGGGCAAATGGATTGCCAAAATTCAAGAATACAACATGGAGATCAAACCCACTAAGTTTTTGTAGAAGAACCTTTCAGACAATGACGGCTAGACTTCATTGGAGAAATACATCCGTCTTCTAGTGGTTAGCACAAATGGATACTCACAGCCACAGATTATTTCACAAAATGGGTGGAGGCCATCCCAACTAGAAATGCCACCGACGTCGTGGTTGTTAAGTTTATGGATGAGAATATCCTTGCCAAATTCGGTTGTCCAAGGAAGACAATCATTGATAATGCTCAAGGTTTAAAGTCTGCCAAGTTTCTTGGTTTCTGCC
>APFE031138286.1:0-28185 GCA_000404065.3 Pinus taeda
AGTCTAAGGAGTCACAATATAATCAGAGCCTACATAACAATAATAATGTAAGGGCACAACATAACAATAGTAGGATTCTATGGGGCACAACAACAACAACATGGGGGCTACATGGGAACAATAATAATAAGGGGGATACACTAGTATTATAGGTACCTAACATGGATTCAATATAAATTTTGAAACATGGTCCATAGAGTTATTGAGACTTGGAGCCTTCAAAGAGGGAGTAAATGTTTCCTTCCAATGGAAATTGGTAAACATGATTAGGGGGTTGTAGCTGCCTTCCAGTAGGAGCTAGAGAATGGGTGGAGGTTTTAGCCTCTTGCAGGTAGGAGCTTGTGTGTTGGCAAGAGTATGCACTAGTAAAAACTTGTAAAAATACTTTCTTTATAATAAAAGAAGAAGACATAATGAAAAAAATGATGGTTTTCTCCCACTTTGGGTTTTACCTAAAATCCCAATGTCCTCATGTGTTGATATGATTTTAATTCTTATGCTTTGGATCCTTTTATAATTAATGTTTCTCATGGTTTATAACACAATATCCTACTAATGAATTAAAGGTTTAAGTTACTTGTGAAATCAAAGCATAAGTTATATAAATTGTTTGAAGTATTGATTCACCCTCACCCCTTAGTATTTAAAACAATTAGAGTTACATCAGGTCTCTCCAACAAAGCTTAAATACTTGAGAGTATATCTAGGACAATGGGAAGGAAGCATAAGAATAAGGCATCACGAAGGAAGAGGTCAAGTTAGGAAAGTAGTGACAGTGATGTATCTAATGTTGTGGAAGTATCTATGTTCATATATCAAGGATCATCTAGAAAAAGTTAAGTTAGAAAGCATGGATAATAAAGGTATGCTTGTTTTTTATGCTAATTATCAATATTGGAAAGAAGAGATGAAGTCTAGGATAATGGATCTCAGATCTGATGTTTGGCATGTAGCATGTAATGGTTATACTAAAACTCCACCATTAGGACGAGAACTTCAGAAGAATAGCCAAGCATTGAATGAAATAATTTGTATCATATTGTTGTAGTTGCTACAACCCCCCTCCAATTTTTTTCCTATGCTTCGATTTTGGAGCCTAAATTTTGTCAATAAGAAATTATCTCTCATTTTCATTAGGTGTTCCTCTTGATTGTTTAATACCATAATCACTTATTCTTTCACGCAACACTTGTGTTATGTCTTAACCAAGTCTTGTCATCAATAGTTGCACAACTTTTTACAACAAGTTGCTTCCCTCCAAACACAAGCTAACTCCTACCCTAATCTAGCATTGATTTCTAGTCTTACTTATGGGTACTACACAATCCCTTGAGGAAGTGAACTACATAATCATGCAAGATAGGTAGACACTTAGCAAGTGAAATACACAATCTTTCATTAAGAGTCTAAACTACGAAATCCACTGAGCCAATAGACTATGAAATCCCTTGCCACTTGGAATTATGCAATTTGTTCTTCTAGTGGACTCTATAGTCCCTCTAAATAAGAAATTGTGCATCCCTAGAAAATAGGGAGTGCACAATCTCCTATGGACAAGTGGCACAAAGTTTCTATTTTCGGTCTAAGGAGAAGTGTCGCTTTCTCCTTGATTTTAGGCATGTGCATCATAAACCCTAACCTAACCCTGTGGGGCCTAGATCTATATAATAGACACTTTTTGAGCACATTTACAGACTTGAAATTGGAGCTCTATCCTTTCCCATGAGATCGAGGAGCTTTGGGTTCGTTTTAAAGTGCATTTCTGAGTAAGTTTCTAAAGTGTCGCTTTTTACTGCTTTTTTGTTGGTTTTATTGTTTTTGCATTTGCAAGTGTCTCTTTGCCCATTTCTTCTTGTAGTTACTAGTTCTTATGTTATATTTACATTGTACAAGTATTGTTTCAATCGAGCATTCAAGTTTTATAAGTGTTATGTCTCTCCCAAGCTTTTTTTGCCTACCAACAATTATTGTTTCTGGGTCATTTTTTGCATGGATGTTCTTCCTTCTGTGTGATATTTTTTATTGATGTTAATGATTGATTTAACCCATATTTAGGTTTATCTACCCTTATCCCTTCCTCATATTCAAATTCGGAATTTTTCCTCTCTCCTGGGCAAGACTGCGCAATTTTCATGAGTTGTTGCCTTCCCCAACTACACATTGCACAGTTCCTAGACTTAACCTCACCCCTTTCTAGTTGTCACTTCCCAATGAACAATCAATGGCTTTCATAGCTATGTATTGCATAAATCCAAGCATTAACTACCTATTTTGGGCCCCTTAGACTATGTAATGCATATTTCTCTCTCTCTCTCTACCTAGTTGGGACTGTGCATTTTGCAGTCTCAAGCCTCAAGCCTTCCCTCTAACTACTAAGACTGCATAATCCTCCTCTCTCACTATGCATTGTGTATTTCCTTAGCACAACCTACCCTCCTCTACCCTAGAATTTCACAATCTCTCTCCTCATCACTATGTTGCTGCTTTTTACTTGATTGATAAGCTAATTTGTGCTAGAGATGACTTGCCTTTACTATGACTACATTGTTTCCCACAAGTACTACAAGTATTGAGTATACTTATTTCAATAGCAGAAAACATCATGCCTTCAAAGATATCAACATCCAAAGAGAGTACAAAAGGTAGTATCGATGAATTGGTTGAAAGTTCTTCATCTTCAATTGCCATTTTCAATGATACACAATTATACATTGTTAAGGATGCATTTTTGGACACTAAATTCAAAAAACATCTATATGATAGAAAGGTCTACATTAATATCCAGCAGTCAAGGCTTGACAAATTTGCTTGCAAATTCTTAGTCTTACCTTGTGTAGAGTTCATCAAATGGATTCTGCAAAGTTTTAACAACAAGATCATATCATTGAATAGCACTAGTGGGCAATAGCTTGCCTCCTACCATCTATATGACATCCACTTAATTTATCACCTATCAAAGCCTAAACAACATTTGGACCCTTATTTCTATGAAACAACAGGCTATCTCAATGCTAAGGATTTGGTCAAGATGTGGGTGAAGGAACCATCAATTTTTTTTCCAGACACCGAAAAACACTTATAAGACCAGTTCACTCAGAAAGATGTTTCAATATTTGATAGTATTGTGTTTCTGAATTTAGAGACAGAAGAATATTGAATCCTTACTATAAAGATGGGTTACATGATGTATGAGGTTGTCTCCAATGGGAAGATATTCAACTGGTATGATCTTATCTCTCAACACCTTAAAATTAATGTGAATAAGGTGAAAAATCTAGAAAAAGGCAAGCAAGAGAAGTTCTACATGTCTACATACTTACTAGATGGTATATTTGCTTGCAATTATTTCCTTGGCATGGATTGAAAATGAAATTAAAGATACCCTCCTATCCATACCTATTATAGGTTGTTAGTAGCATGCAAATAAAGAGGAGTTTTTGAAAAGTTGGTTGATCATTTCTTCAAGCTCCTATACTAGATTATTTTTGAAGAAGAGGCTCTTTGCATGTATCTCGAGGAAATGAGGGCAATATCAAAAGTTGTATATCGGTTCACTTCACCAGATGGCACATAACTTAGGGTGTTTGGATGCCAGAAACCATATCATCTCTTTTCGAGGTATGCCGGTGATAAAATAGTCATGCAAGAGATCAAATATCATCTTGTCATAGGTTTTTCCATAGTGATACAAAGGAAGAATAAATCGTCATGATCTGCTCTTCCCTTGTAGGTGGGATATTACATCATTAAAAACTTGAAAGCTATAGAAATTGAAGCAAAGAAATTGGAAGACTCCAGGTGTAGTATAATAGACTATCATCAGTATGATCCTAAAGGAGTTTGTAAAAACCACTGTGCCAAGTTACACTTTGTTTGGCCATATGGTACCTATGACATAGTGGAGGAAGAAAAGATGAAGAATCGCTACAATGCCTCTTAGTCATGTGCACCAAGAGATCAGGCAGGCCCTTCCAATGTGGTTCTAGAACAAAGAGTTACTAAGGAAGTCAAGAATCTAGAAGAGAGCTCTCCAATGAGTATTAAGTATTAGAGGAAGGTTTCCAACAACCGAGCAGAGGAGGAAATCCATAAATTCAAGGAATATCTAGTTATTTTAAATGCGCTTTGGAAGAAGAAAGGAGAAGGAAGTAACAAGTATTGGAGAAGAGATAGGAAAAAGAATCAATAAAGAAGGAAGAACAAGATAGGGGAGAATAAGAGGAAATTGAAGTGCAAGAAGAGAAAATAAGAAAGGAGGAAGAAGAAGCTACATTGAAGTAGGCAGAAGAAGAAAGGAAAAAACAACTTGTAGAAGAAGAAAGCAATAAAAAGTAGGAATAAGAGCTTGTTAAAGAGATAAAGGAGAAATAAGCGGCCCAGGACATGGAAATAGAATAAGGGGAGAAGAATTGGGAAGTTGACCTCATGCCTAGTATAGAAATAAATCATTAGTTAGCCTCCACCTCCCCTCATAGATGGCCAACTGTCAGATGATGAAGAAGAGATCTCTCATCTAGATGACGAGCCACTCATGGATGTCTTGAGCTTAACATTTAATAAGTTCCATAACAAAATTGTGCAAGAAAGAAAGATTTTTTTCTCTGATGATCAGTAACATCTTGATTTTATTCATATGGAGAGGGCGATGGCCATTGATACAAGAAGGAATCCTCAGAACACCATTGTAGCTAAATTAGCCTTTGCGGGTATGTCAAAAGAAAATACAGATTTCTTGATGGCTGAGAACAAACAGATGGCAAAGAATCTGGAAGTTACAAAGAATAAAATAGAACAAATCCAATCAGAGAATCAAAGGTTTTCTTGCACACATGCTTACTTGCGGGGGCTTCAATCATCTATACATGGAAAGATCCAAGCATTGGTAGACACTATGATGCATCTTTATAAGGATTTGGTCACCGTACATAAATAAATAGTTCATCTACATGATATGCAAAAGAAATTGCAGGAAAATGTTAAAGACATGAAAGCTATTCATGTAGCCATTATTGCGATTCATGAGTAGGGAACTAAGTATAAGTGCACACCAGTAGAATTGGTCAAGAAGACAGGGAATAAGAGTTTAAAAATGTTGAGATAAAAATGCTTATACAAAACAATAAACAACTCGACTCCTTCTTGGCCAACATTCTAACTACTTATGCATGGTTATATAACAGTTTGGATTTTGTGGTTCAAGCACACAAGACCCCCTCAGTAGAGCCATTTGCAGAAACAAGGGGCACAAATGTGGTTAGGCAAGAGATTGAGGAATACTTGAACTATATGAAGTAGATCACTACCAAAGAAGACTTGGAGATTAACAAACACAAAATGCATAAGTACATAGGTGGTCCTGCTAAGATCAACATGAAGTTATTCTTGTTAAAGAAAGAAGTGAAAACTAACTCCAAAACCGTCTACCCATATGTGATGGAAGCTAGAGTCCACTTTCAGCCTAACCTTCCAGCAAATTTTGAGGAGATCATCACACATTACAAATATTGGCATCAATATGTAACCACAAAATTTCATGTTGAAGTTGTGGATCTAGAGTTTCCTCAAATTCAAGCTTAATGTGTCTAGTTTGTCTTATTAGGCTTATCTTATTAGGATCTACCCATTTTTGTCCTCTATGGTTTTTTGTATTATTTTATTTGAAATAAAATATGTAAGTGGAATTATAAGAGTTATTTGTCAAATATGAAGAGTCATTAGTTAGGAAAAGACAAAAAAATTCAAAGAGTCCCGAGGGTATCTCAATGGTCACAAAGGCCAACTAATCTTATCAAAGGCCAAGGTTTAGCCAAACTCATGGTTGAATCGAACTGTCAAGCCCTTGATATAAACTTCATTAGTGCCCTTGATGATCAGGAAGAGATGGTGACTCCACCGATCAATGAACCTTTTACTGATTCACCCTGGTATGCAGATATTATATTTGTATTACAAAATTTACAAGCTCCTCCTAGTTTAACAAGAACTAAAGCTAGATTTTTAAAGATGAAGTCATTAAAGTATTGTATCATAGATAATGCATTGTTTTGCAAAGAAAATAGTGGTATAATTTTGAATTGTTTACTAAAAAATGAAGTTGATAAAATCATGCAAGAGTTTCATGTAGGGGATTGTGGAGGACACTTGTATTGGAAGACTATTGTGGAGGGCTGGTTTCTGCTAGCCCACTTTGTTTATAGATGTTAAGAAACATGTGATCTCCTATCATAAATGCCATATATTTGAGGGAAAGAGAAAACTTTTACCCTTGCCTCTTAAACCAATTTCCATTGAAATGCCATTTCAACAATGGGGGTTAGACTTCATTAGAGAAATACACCCAACCTCCTCAACTCAACACAGATGGATTCTGACAACCACTGACTATCTCACCAAATGGATAGAAGCCATACCTTCTAGACAAGCCACAAACACTATCATTATCTCCCTTCTAGAGAATAATATCCTGTCAAGATTTGGATGTCCCCAGAAGCTCATTACTGATAATGCAGCTGCCTTCAAATCCAAGAGAATTATGGACTTCTGTAACAAATACCATATCACCCTTGGCCACTCCACAACTTATTACCCTCAAGGTAATGGACTTGCAGAATCATCTAATAAAAGCCTGGTCAATATCATTAAGAAATTGTTGGAAGATAACAAAAGGACATGGAACAAGAAGTTAGTCAATGCCTTATGGGTAGATAGACTAACTACTAAGAATTCCATTGGCACATCTCCCTACCAGTTAGTATATGGGATGGATGCAGTTTTTTCAAATTATTTGGGAGTGTCAATGATGAAGATCATCTAGGAATTACAGGTGGAACCAAATGATATTTAGAGAAGGATAAATCAGACCATACACCTGCAATAGACAAGAGAAGAAGTATATGTAAAATCACAAATAATCCAGGACAAAATCAAGAAGGTTTTTGATAAAAGACTAAAGCAGATGATTTTTACATAGGAGATAAAGTCCTAAAGTGGGATTCAAGGAGAGAAGACAAAGGCAAGCATGGAAAATTTGATTTTTTGTGGCAAGAGCCTTATGTCATTTATGGCTATAGGGGCAACAATGCCTTTTTCTTGAGAGAGCTAGATGGATCAGATATACCAAGAGGACTTTTTAATGGTAGAATGTTGAAGCATTATTTTTTTACTGAATAATAATAGTTCACTTTACTTTGAACCATTGTACATAACACTGTAGAGTGTAGATTGGATTAGATGGTAATCCTTTGAAGTTGAAGCCCAAAGAGAAGGCCCTGAGCTTTGAAGGATTCGTTATCATAACTATCAATAAAGAAGAATCACAGAAGGGAAATTCACAAGGTAACTACAATCAAAATTCAAAGGCTACTAATCTTTAGAGTTCTTGACATTTCACCAAGAAACGCCATCCCCATGTGGAGCCACTGTTATGGTCCTATAATAATAGGATTCATAATTTTGAATTGACTATGGTTAAGTGTTGTAATATTGTACATACCTTTGCTTTCTGCAAATGTTTTCCATATTAAAATTTAAAAAAAATGTGAAGAGGGTATGTCCTAAAAGAAATGTCAAAGGACAAAAAGAACAAGAAAAGATAAAAAAAAATGAAAAAATATGAACCCAAAACAAAAATAGATCATGAAAGTGTGCAACTCCAAGTGCCACTACTTTTTACTTTACTGTCCAAATAATAGTTGTGTGAAACTTGTCATACATCTCACAACCCATGATAGTCAAACTGTTTGATATTGATTACTTCATGCTTTAAATTTCCTATAAGAGTTAGAGAGTAAAGATCTGGCCAAACCGTTTAATCTTGGCAGATCAGTAGATAGCTAGAGAAATAAAATCTGCTAATAAGTTTAATCTGAGCCATTAGAAGATATAAGGTTAGAAGTTTATAGTTTACTTTTCAAGAGAAAAAGGAAAGGAAAGGGTATGTTAGCTTAGATGCACCCAACAAAGTGAAGAAAAAATGTTAGGGTAAGTAAAAGGGTAAGTAGAAGAAAGGTTGTAGAAGGTACAAAGTTCATTGAAACAAAAGCACACTTATCATGCTTGATCATGTGTTTCAGTGTGCAGGAGCATTTATGAAAGAAGAAGGATGCTCATAAGTTCGTTTGGTTAACATCCTCCCATTTCATTTCACCCCCCACTAAATACTTACTAATTTTCCCCTTTTGCCCCTTCATTTCTTATGCAAGCCCCTTCTCCTTCATTTTGATTCCTACCCTTTGGTTTCACACAATTCCCTAGTAAAATACCCTCCAAACTCATTCCCCTACCCAAGAACTCTTTTTCCCTATTGTGAAACTCTTTCCCATGAAAAAAATCACTTTCCCTTGATTAATTTTCCTAAAAACCCCCAAAATTCCATTATAACCTTTTATCCTAACTATTATTCCCCCTTTTGCTTTATAAAGTTAAACCTTCACCAAACCCATCTAACCCAGCAAATTCACTTTTCTTGTTATAATCCCTTTAACCCACACCCTTGGTGCGATTAAGTAAACCCCTTCGCAGTTTAACCTTGTTTCTACTCCATAAACTTGCATTACAATTTAACTCCGTAATTATCCATTAAATAATTAAAAAACCCTTGTAATTAAATCCATGGGCCCCACTAATATCCACCCCATTTCCCACCGTGCAACTCCACCACGTGATGGTCGTTCAATCTTTCACCCCCAGATCCTACGACCCTCGCCCATATCACGCACATTCATCTCCCAATGTTTATCGGCTCGAGAGCACGCGATATAGGTGGTATTTCTTGGGCCCCCTTAGGTTACATGGTGGCACCGTGTTAAGTCATGTGCTCTCGGGAAAAAATGACCCATTGCTTAAAAGCGGTGTAATGGCGCCCCGAAACCACCTCCCCGCCGAAAGCAAAAACCGCTCACTATTCAGTAATTTAATCTCGTGCCAATTTCTAACCATTCCCGGTTAAAAGCCCGCAGACCCCCAGTTTCACCCTTTTCTCTTATTTGCTCTGTGAAAGTGTCCTAAGATTTCCTATGCCGCCCGAGCTTCTGCAACTAGTTTTGACCACCAATTGCTTCCCAAACACACTCTAGAAGCCCAGTTCAGCCCTCCAGTGTGTGACTAAAGCCATAGAACCCTCTACAACCACCATCAAAACTAATTTGCAGTATGAACCTCAAACTCCAGGTATTTCAATAGAGAACTAGACAACCCTCTCAATTTCAAAAGTATTCAAACATTAAATTAATTGAATTTAATTAATTTCCCTTGAATTGAGAGTATTTCCCCCCAAATACCAAAATCACTATCCTGCAAATTGCCATTACCCTATCGTTGTACCGCAGTTGTCAAGACTTCATTTCCACAAGTTGTATAAGTCTAATTCCCACATTTTATCACAAAGATGGCTACCCAGACCTCTTTAGATGTCAGACTTGTATCAACCCCTCACCTGGACATTGACCATTTGGCCCTAGCAGATAGGGATTTCCAAATTATAGACATTGCTACTCTAGGCCACCTTCTGAAAATCTACTACTGGAGTAAGGGTTGGTTCCTAAACCATGTTGATGACATCAACCTTTGGGAATCCAATTTTCCCAAGTATACATTCCCAAAAGTTCACCCATTCCCAGACATTGTACATTTTTGTCATGCCTGTTATATTCCAAGACAAAGGGCTATTGTGGCACCAAACCATGAGTTGTTATTCACCATTATTTATGAATCCACCAACCAGATGCTGCAAATCTAGCCTAGTCCTAATCTGACCCCTTTGTTCATTGGAAACCAATTGGACCTATACATCACACTAGACCCAGTCAAAATCAAACAAATTTTCCAAAATTTCATCATTGAGGAATGCCATACTCCTATAGACACTCCAACCTATGTTGCCACTATTTTTTTGGAGACTGGAAAGCGCATAATCACCATGCTCTCATGCATCCTAAGATACACATCACATGAGCATGTGGATGAGGTCATCATGGCCTTCCTGTCCATTTTCACTCTAGGCAAGCCTCCTGCTATTATGTATGATTATGCTCAATTCATTGTAGATATAATACATGAACAGTTCACCAAACAACCCACTAAAAGAGTTTTCAACTACTCTTCAGTGTTGTTTTATATATTTTTGTATTACTAGACAGACAAGTTCCTTGTAAGGATCCATAAATTGGACACCAAGGCAAAGGAGAGATTAGTGATATACTGGACATTAGATTACAAGAAAACTAATTTTTGAGGTCTTGGTCAAGGATGTTCATCCCATTGATCAGATAGATTTTCACAAGAAAGTTGGAGAAATGATCTACTCCACCCTCACAACAAATACCATGGCTTTTTACAAGCTACAGGATTCACTGGACAATGTGACAACTCAATACAAATTAGATAGGGCCCCTTCATAGGCTAAAGACACCAGGATAAAGTCCTTGGAGGACTTGGTTATTGAACTGGGCCATGACCCAAGTGATTTTAAGGCCACAGATAAACTAATAAAAAAGAAGAATGAGAACATAGCATCCCTCAAGAAATAGCTCAAGTTGCCTCATTTGCGCACCCACACACAAAGGAAGTTCTAGAAAGCTAGACCAATCATGAGGAAATGATGGACGTAGTGCTACAACTGAATGATTAGTTAAAGGAGATGGAGAAAGAGTTGGATAACTTGATTCAACTAAAACAAGCTAGCATTGATAATGCTCCTTCAACTGTCATTCCAATAGTGACCACAACTGTACCTTCTACTTGGCAACATCATTAGCTCCCACTGCTCCAATGGCCACTGCACTACCGACATCTACACCGAATACATCAGCATTAGGATCAATAAAGAAGAACAACATACCAATGAGATGAAAAAACTTAAGGAGAGAGTCACCGGCCAAGAGAGAGATTACAAATTGGCCCAACTCATGCACAAAGAACAACAGAAGGCTACAAGAATGAATGAAAGAATAAAAAGCCTGGAGAGAGAACTGACACTGAATGAACCTATAGGTAAGGCTAAAGAGAAACTATGGGCCAATATCATTGACTCTATCAATGATATTTGGCCATCCATCCAGGTCATTTTTGCATAGATTGATTTAATAAAGCAGGCCACAGAGGCCATTCAGAGAGTCAAGGAAGAACTTTGAGATATGCCAGAGGAAGCTTCAAGAATCATCCACTTCCTCAACTCCAAGAATAAGTATGAGCTGCAAGAACTTGAGATACCTGATAGGATAGGTACAATTTTGGAAGCTATAAAATTCCTCACTAAAAGGAATTTGATGTTGAACTTAGAAGATAAGTGTCAAAACATGCAACTAGCCATTCACAAGTTCATGGCTAAGTTCAAATTGTTGAAGGAAAAGGGAAAAGGGACTACCTAATCCCTTAGTAATAAATGATCAGTTAATTACACATGAGGATTGCAATAAGAAAATCAGGGAAGTGGCCAAAGAATAGGTAATCACTTCATCCATGAAGGGCTTACCAATAGGCAAAGTGTTGTATCAAACTTTTGAAAACTTGTTTTACCTCCAGCATGAGGTAAAACACCTATTTAATAAGCCTACTTTTGCCAAATATACAAAGGCAGATGAAATATACAAAAATATGCCCAATATCCAATTACCAAATGAGGAAAGATGGGAAAACTCAATGACTTACTGTAGTAAATACACAGTAAAAATATAAATGTACAGTAAAAAGTAAAACATCAAAGTAAAAGGATATTGACACATCAAAAAGGTTAAAATGTATCCAATGAAAGAGTATCAGATGAAAGGTTAAAGTAAAACAAAACATTCAGTGTGAAGTCCAAACAACCAAGCAGCTTAAAGGGAAAAATATCAAAGAGAAAAGCCAAAAGAACCTAAATAACAGGGACAGCAAGCAACAATTCAATAGCTGTCTCTATCTTCTTGCATGAAGATATTTGTTTTTCCTAGATTAGTTCTCAATGTAGTTTGAGATATTTTGTAAATTTATTTTGTATAAATACTTCATAATTCAAATTATTATGGTGGATTATTTTACATTTGTAGAGTTTTTTTTCTCTTAAAACCTAAGGGTGATTGTACCACTTTCAAGTCAACAAACTGGAGCAAGTAATAAAATCATTTTGCTATAGGATTCATGAGATGAACTATTAGCAGTGAAGTATCTTCTTTGTTTGATATTTTTACCTTCTTATGTGTTTCATAGTCTTAAATTTGTTCTAAATTTGAACGAATTAACTAGAGATATCACTCAGAATTTGTTTAAGTACACTCTAATTTGCACAGTTAGTCATTTACATGTTTTCCTTTGATACCAGGATTTGAAAACCCTTAATTGCTTTCCCATCTTGGTTGACTTCTTTCATTCCTTCCAGAATTCCGCCTAGGGTGTTGAAGTTTCTAAGTTTACCTAATTTAGAAACCCTTCATGCACTTTTTCTGATTTATTCCTACCTACATGTTATTTTTATTTAAGAATTTATTTACATAGTAAATACTGAAAATAAACACTAATGCATGTTCAACATATTACAGATCAGCAACCAAAAGAAAGAAGAACAAACACACCACATGACACTATTATTTTTGGACAATGTTCCTGGAAAAACCCTATGCAGGAAAACTGGTGTAGCTGTCTGAGGGTTTTCTTATTAAGCAATATCAGAGTACAATCTGGGTGTTGAAATTGGCCTACCTAATAGAGAATTTTCTTAGCAGCAATACCTCATAGTTTGAGAGAAATCTCCTGGAAAAAACCCCAGAAAATCCTTCCGGAAACTCCTCAGCACAAAATTACTCCTACAACCCCAGTGTCTACACAATTTGGACTATGTCAGCCCCTCTTTGCCTCATGCTAGCTCTGCATCAACCTTTCTAGGTCTGCGTCAACCCCAGGAGGTCCTGAGTCAGCTCTGGGAGCCTCTATGTCAGCTGCGCTAGCTCCTTTGGTGCTCTGCACAACACTTGGCTACCTCTCTGTGGCCCTGCGTGAGCCCTTGCTAGCCCTACGTGAACCCTTGTTGGCTTTGTGTGAGCAACAGATAAAAGTAATCTAATAGAAGTTACCATGGTAACAGGAGAAAAAATATCACCAAAATCAATTCTCAACACTTGGGAATAACCTTTTGCTACCAATCGAGCTTTGTATTTCTCCGCATTTCCTTCTGCATTTGTCTTCTTCTTGAACACCCATTTGCTGCCAATGGGTTTCCTTCTAGTCGACAACTCCACCAAATCCCAAGCCTTATTTTTGTGCAAAGATGCCATTTCATCAGCCATTGCCTCTTTCCAGAGTTTTTCATCCTCTGAATCTATTGCTTCCTTCATGGTTATGGGATCATCATCAGTAATAGATAAAGCAAAATTTGAACAGAAAGCAGATGGACTATACCTTTCTGGATTCCTTCTTTCTCGAACTGTCTTCTCACACCTGGAGTTTGTGGCTCTTCATCTTCTGATTCCTCCTCTCCTGTAGAGTTTGATTCTTCCTCCTTTAGCTCAAACTCTATCTTCTCAGGTTCCTTTTGTTGGACTTCATGTTTAATAACATCTTTCACCTCTCTGAACACCACATCTCAGCTATACACAACCTTCCTTGTTACTGGGTTCCAGAGCTTATAACCCTTTAAACCATCCTTATACCCAATAAATATGCACTTTTTAGATTTACTATCCAACTTGGTTTGTTTTTCCTTTGGAACATGGACATATGCATCACATCCAAATACCCTCAAATGTGAAAGAGAGGGTTTCTTACCAGTCCATACCTCTTGTGGAGTTTTATCCTCCAACATTGATGAAGGTGATCTGTTGACTAGGTAACATGCTATCTCCATCACCTCTGCCCAGAATTCATGTTCTAACTTGGCACCACTGAGCATGTTTCTTTCCCTTTCCATCAACGTCTTGTTCATTCTTTCTGCAACTCCATTTTGCTGAGGTGTATATGGAGTATTTTTTTGCCATGTTATACCACACTTCTTACAGAATTCTTCCAATTCCTTACTGCAAAACTCTCCACCATTATCTGCCCTCAGTGCCTTTATCTTCTTCTCTGTCTGGTTTTCCACCAGAGCCTTGAATTCTTTAAACCTGTCAAAGACTTCAAATTTCTTCTTAAGGAAATATATCCATGTATTCCTTGAGAATTCATCTATAAATGATACATAGTACACAGACTTACCCAGTGATGGAACCTTCACAGGTCCAAACACATCACTATGCACAAGCTCTAATATATGTTTTACCCTCTTACCACCGGAGGGGAAACTCACCCGATTATGCTTCCCATATATACAATTTTCATAGAAATCAAAATCCAGGGAGCTATTACTCATACCTTCTACCATACCTTTACTATGAAGTATTCAAAGGCCCTTCTCTCCAATATGTCCAAGCCTTTGATGCCGCAACATGGTCTTCTCTCCAGAGACCACTAGATTTTTTGCTCCACTTTCAGGAACCATAGAACTATTGCACCCATCAACAACCATGCTACCTTGTAGCTTATATAGAGTTCCAATCTGAACTCCCAACCTCAATACCAGGGCTCCTCGAACCATCTTGCAGATATCCTTCTCGAACATTGTTTTTACACCTGAATCATCCAATTTACTTACAGAAATTAGATTTTTGGCCAATACAAGAATATGAATAACACTCAAAAGTGTTCCAACCCTTCCACCTTGCAACTTCAACTTTAATTTTCCATGACCATCGATTCTATTCCTCCCATCATCCCCTAAGAAGACATCACCACCATTGTATTTCTCATACTCGCAAAACCACTCTCTATGGGGAGTGAGGTGAAAGGATGAACTTGAGTCAATCAGCCATGCCTCATGATCTACATGTGTACTTGAATAAGCCAAGTACACATCCCCACCTTCATCTGAGGTGGTTTTTCGCCTCTGCAGAAGGAGCATCATTGCATCCCTTTCCTTTATCAGGAGCTTTAGATTTATAGTCCCTTTTGTAGTGCCCTTCCTTTCTGCATTTCTAGCACACCACCTTTACAGGTTTTCCTGGAGATTTAGATCTCCCACTCAATGTCTTATTTTTGTTTCTGTTATGGGACCATCCTCATACAAACAAGGCATCACCATTCTAGCTCTCCATATTTTTCCGCCTCATCTCTTCCATCAACAAGGATGAGACAATTTCATCAAACTGCAAGGCAGTTGCATTGCTACCTATTGCAATAACTAGACTATCCCACGAATCTGGTAGAGAACACAACAAACTGATGCACTTATCTTCATTTGAAATTTTAATATCAACAGATGCTAACTAACTTACCACAGTATTAAATACGTTCAAATTCTCTGTCACTGAGTCTCCATCTTTCATTCTCAGGTTATACAGATTTTGTCATAGGAACAGTTTATTCACCAGAGACTTATATTGGTACAAAGTCCCTAACTTGTTCCACAAAGCCTTTACTGTAGCTTTCCCTGATACATTCAACAATACTAAATCTGAAACACACAATTGTATTATGCTCTTTGCCTTCCGATCCAACTTATTCCATTCTTCATCAGACACTCCCGTTGGTTTAGCACCCGGATCTACCACGATCCACTGATCTTTATCCACCAACAGATCCTCCATCTTGTGTTTCCACAACTCAAAACTATAACCATTAAATTTCTCGATCTTTATCTTTCCACTGCTTGCCATCTTCTTTCACCACCATAATCGATCTCGTAGATCTCCCACTGAACATGGTCTACCATAGGCTCGAGGAAAACCCCTTAGCAACAAAGGCGTCCCCTTGAATCCAAAACAGCTCTGATACCAAATGTAGGTTTTAACCCCATACAGATGTTACCTGCATACACATTCTAAAACACATAAAATAAACAATGCGAGAGAATAACACATAAAACACATATACACAGAGATTTTCCCCTGGATCCCAAAACCGAGACTGCCAGCTTGATTTTTCATTATGTTCCTTTCAATGTTACAATACATATTTATACATGCCGAAGCATCCAATACCATGGACCGAAAACCATCATGTCCAAGACCATGGACCGAAAACCATCGCGTCTAAAACCATGTGCAAAAATCATGCACAAAACCATAGGTAGGTCCATCCAACCTAACATAGGGTCCAAAACCAAAATTTTCCGTGGCGCTGCCCCAGACCCCATAGAGTGGGGTTACCTACCACCCCCAAAACCCCCTGTGACCCCCCCACTACGCAATTGGTGCAACAAAGGGGCGGGGGGGGGGGTCAACCCCCTTTCTAACCCCCTGGTTAACTATGTGGGCTAGTCATGGAAAGAATATAACACAACCCAACATTAACGATAATGAACTAATTAATTTTCTTTAGTATGTATCCTATTGGATGCATGTTCCTTATGTTATTAAGATAATTGTTTCCTTGTGAACTATTTTGTAGGTTAACGAGCTATTATTTTGTTTTTCTCACGTTTCTCTTCTAAGTTAGTAATATTAATTACTTCTAAGGGGATCACTTATTTCCCTTCGATGTGATGGAACCTTTCATGCATTACATTTGAGACTTCACAAAGTTCATATGCCTGTTGTAACCAAAGCCATGTATATATCATTCTATGTGTTTATCACATCCAAGGAACATCTTTGAAACCACCACATTGGCAACTGGTCATATTCTGGTTGGGGCTCCCACTCCAAATGGTGTGGGGTCTAATTGGGACTTCACATTGGTAGATCCCCTTCCCTGTTGGCAACTTCCGACATCGTCAATAGATTTTTGGTGTTAGAAGGAAGGTTAAATGAAAAGATGATCCCATGAAGTCTGCGTGAACCATTCTTTATGAGAGATTTTTTGGCGAAAATCACATGAGAAACCATTTGTTGACGCGTTTCGAACCAACCAGTGTGGTTCATCGTCAGGACAAGTTGAAGAAACAGATCCAGCTTAGCATGTTAAATACTCTGAGCATAGTCTCCAACGGCTAAATTAATGGCTAACTTTGACCAAAGGACCCAGGTCAAATTTTTATTCATTAATTTAATATTATTATTATTTTTATTATTAATATTAATTTATTATTTTATTTATGGAAATAAAGTTAAATTAGATAAAATATATAAATTGAATTTCATGGTTTAGTTAAAATAATTTATTTATTTATTTTAAATTATTATATATATATTATCTACTATATAATATATATTATTATATATTAGACGATTAGGATCAAAGTTAGATTATTAAATTATTATTTAATATTTAATATTACTATTACTAAAATTATTAATAATAATAACAAATAAATCAATAACTAAAGGGAAAAAATAATAAAAAATAAACTTAAAATTAAAATAAAATACATATAAAATAAAAATAAAAATAAATAATTTAAAGAAGAGGGGGCGAGGGGGGGGGAAATTATTTATTTAGAACCAAACTTAGTAATATATATAATATTATATCTATATATATTATATATATATATAATAAGAGCCCAAAAAACGAGGAGGGGGCCGAACAAATGACTAAGAAGAGAGTGTTGGAATCCAGCACCTACTGATTTTCCAGCCATTCTCTCTATTGAGATTGCTTGGTCTCTTTTCAATCTCAAGAGCTTCCCTAAATTTCCGATGATGGAAGTGTGAAACCTTAGCAATAACACTAGCCTCCTCAATGCAAACATGATGATTGGTTTTTTCTACATGTTCAGCTAAAGTAGAGGACTTGGCTCTTCTATGCTTAAGGTTAGCTACGTGCTCACTAATCCTTTGATTAATGGAGTGACTGGTCTCACCAATATAGGGGGTCCCACAGGAGCAGGGGATAATATATACCCCTTTCATATCTTTGGGGTCAATAGGATCCTTTACTGATCTGAGGGACGAACGAATGGTGTTAAGGGGCCTAAAGGTCACAGGGACACTATGCATCTTGAAAATCCTTGCAATCTTATCAGTGGTCCCCTGAACAAACAGAAGATGGACACCTAGAATCTGTTCCTTCGGTTCCCTTTTAGTTAGAGAATTCTTGGTGGCTTTAAGGAAAGCCTGCTGACCCAAGTATCTACTATAACCATTCTCAACAAAGAAATCAAGGAGATGGGATTTTTCTTTCTCAAAACTTTTCTTATCTGAGATCCTTACGGCCCACCAAGAATTCTCTGACTAAAAGGGAACTGAAGGAATGGATTTCAGGTGTCCATCTTCCATTGGTTCAGGGGACCACTGATAAGATTACAAGGATTCTCAAGATGCATAGTGTCCCTGTGACCTTTAGGCCCCTTAACACCATTCGTTCGTCCCCCAGATTAGTAAAGGATCCTATCGACCCCAAAGATATGAAAGGGGTATATATTATCCCCTACTTATGTGGGACCCCGTATATTGGTGAGACCAGTCGCTCCATTAATCAAAGGATTAGTGAGCATGCAGCTGACCTTAAGCATAGAAGAGCCAAGTCCTCTGCTTTGGCTAAACATGTAGAAAAAACCAATCATCATGTTTGCATTGAGGAGGCTAGTGTTATTACAAAGGTTTAACACTTCCATCATCGGAAATTTAGGGAAGCTCTTGGGATTGAAAAGAGGCTGAGCAATCTCAATAGAGAGGATGGCTGGAAAATCAGTAGGTGTTGGATCCCAGCACTCTCTTCTTAGTCATTTTTCTGCCCCCTCCTCGTTTTTTGGCTCTAATTATATCTAATTATATATATATATATAATATATATATATATATATAATATATATATATATATATATATAATTTTTATTTTCTTTTAACTTAATATTATTTTCTCGCCACTTATATTATTATTATTAATTTTATTTATTATTATTATTTTAATTAATACTATTTTTCTCGTTATCTATATATATATAATATATATATAGATAATTTATTTTATTTTTATTATTTATTTATTATTATATATTATTATTATTTATTTTTATTTTTGTTTTTTTTTATTATTTTATTTTTATTTTATTTCTTATTTTTTATTTTTTTTATTTTTATTTTTTATTTTTTTGATCTATTATTTATTTATTTTTATCATTTAGGTTTTTTTAACTTAACTTAATTTTATTTTCTCATTTCTAATTTATTTATTAATTCTAACTAACTTTCATCTTAACAAGCCATTAATATATTTATATATTTATATACATTTAATTTAGACTTATATTATAAGGAAAGGTACGTTATATAACTACTAACTTATAGTTTTAATTATTAAATAATACCTTTTAACTAACTATTAATACCAATTATTAATTATTCTATATATTTATATATTTATATATTTTACACCTAATATAACTAATTTCCTTAATAATTTTGACCATGGTCCTAAAGTCAAAATTAGCCATTGGTCAAGTTAACCGTTGGTGGCTCTGCTCTAACTATTTAACATGCTAAGCTGAATCTGTTTCTTCAACTTGTCCTCACAATGAACCACACTGGTTGGTTCGAAACGCGTCGACAAATGGTTTCTCATGTGATTTTCGCCGAAAAATCTCTCGCAAACTTGATATGGATCACATAAGCCTCAACTCTAATTATGCTATATTAGATAATTGGTATGGTAGGCTTTTATTTTCTAACTAAAAAAACATTATTTAAACGTAAAATGGAAATTTTATCATGTAATATTAAGTTTTTTTTTTTCTTAAATATTAATTTTTTTTGGAAGATTAAAAGGGGAAATGTTGTTTTCCTCACTCATATTCAATTCTTGCTTACAACATATTAGTTCTTCATGAATTTACTATTGATTACATTTTTTTGTGAATCAACTATTGATTGAGGTTCACAAGGTGTCAATGATATCATTCTCAATTTTGGATTCAAGGGCGATACAAAATGTTACATGTAGATATTGAAGATTGACAATGAAGGGTTATAAAAATAGTTATAGGATTGATAATGAAAATGACAAGAGGAACTCATCTCCTTCTCAACTAAATGGCACCTACCTCAAACCCTTGTAGGGTTCCACCCATAGATTGCACAAGGCCTTTGGACTACAAAGGAAAGCAAGGAATTCAATGATTTAAAGGGAGAAGCAGAGACACGACACCGCTAAATATCAGAGATTCTTGTTAGGAATTTTATATAACCAAACTCAAAGTATTTCTCTCGTGTTTTATGTGCTTTTTATAATAATTCAACCTCGTAGACCTACTTCAAAGGCACATTATCCTCCATAACTTAACAACCTTTCAGTGATGGCAATAGGCATGTGTATTTTGATGATGGTGGTGTCCATGTGTTTTTTTTGTATCCTATTGAGGGTGACAGGCACATGTCTTACATTTATGGCACCCTTCATGTTGTTGCACTGAAAATTGTCACCTTGCCATTCTAATACCTGTGTGAGTTCATTACCACTCATACTTTCCTCCTCTGTAAGTCTGAAATGTCAGTTTCTCATATCAAGCCTTGAAAATAAGAGAAAAGCTCTCAAACGTTTTAAAACTATGGTTCCTCACTTTCTCTTTGTCTTACCTGCGGTCCTGCACCTAATGGTCATGTCTTTAGCACACCTGACCACACAGTCTCTATCTTAAAGGTGCGGACCCCTATAAAAATTAAAAAGGCATGAGTATACTCTGAAAAAACTCACTTTCAGTTATTTCTAGAAGCTTTTGGAAGGAATCTTGAGGTGGAAAGTTCATTCTCTTAAGGTTCATATATCCCATACCTTGAGGAGCTAACCCCCTGATGTGAGGAGCTTATTCCTTTGAAGGATGATTCTATCCCTTCATTGGTGGAGCTGTAACCTCCTTCTCTACACTATAAAAAGAAGCATCGAGTTGGTTAACTGGTTAGACTTAGAAGCTTAGTATTTTTTGAGGGAAAATGTTGTTGGAACTTAGTCTTATTTAGTTGAGTTTTGATGAGGAGAGATTACATACCTCTATGAATCTCATTTGGAAGAGTGCAAGACTTGTCAAAGTAAAGGAAATTCTTGTTTTTGACCCCAGGAAGAACTTGTTCAACATCAAGGCTGAAAAGGTTGTAAGGTTCTTCTTCTATTCAAAGTTAATACAAATATATTTGTTTTTCTCAATAAGTTGTTAATTCATGGTTTATTTTATGGATTCCTTGATCACCATAATAGGCATGATTTATAATATTTTATATGCAGGTGCTATTTAATGTTTTCTTCTTTGTGATTGCAGGTCTTCAAAGAAAACTCTTTCGAAAACCTGGAGAATGACTACTACGAACAAGCACTTGATTTAAGGTAGGATCTTAACACCTTTGTAGTATTTAGTTATAAATCGCATATGTCTAGAGAAAGATAGGTTTGTTTGTCTGTTTGTTGGTAGACTATCTTTTGATACTAGGGAGATCGGTCTTGTTTGTAAGATTGATTTATCCGATGAACAAATTGGCGACTTCACTGGGGAAGGTATTTAATTTTTGGTTTTCCTTTGTTTTAACTTGAGAAAATTGTTTTTCTGGTTTTTTTTATTGATGTATATTGGCCTGGGTAGTTTTCAAAAATCTTGAAGTATTTTTGTTTTTTTGAAGTTTTCTGGGGACCGCACTTTGTCTTCCAGTTAAGTTTAGGTTTGATTTAGGATTCTTAGTGTCTACCCAGATCTATATTTTTCCTATCAAAAAACTCTTGTGAGTGAGTTCCGATAGTATTTTTGTTTTGAATGATTTTCTAGAATATTTGCATGCTTGGAGTGTTTTTCGCGTTGTCTCTGAAGTAACACAAAGATCAAAAGCTTGAGACACCTTAGATTACCCTGATGTCTTTTCGTCTTCTTCATGAGTCTGACTTGGTTGTGAAATCTATCCTTTGTGAGAAACAGATTTAGTTTTCTCGTTGCAAATCTTTGAACAAACTTTGTTATAAGTTTTGAATTTCATTGTTACAAAAGAAAACATATCTGGATGTTTTTTTATTCGTTTGTTATTCTACACAAATGCATCCTTAGTTTACTAAACAACTAAGTAAAACATCCTCAAAAAGAATTGAAGCTTTTATTCAATTAGATTTTTAAAGTTTTTAGATCTCAAAATTAGTTTTTTGTAGTTTTGAGTGTTTTTCCAGAACTTGTAGATCTCTTTTGAAGCATTTTTTTTTCTAGTTTCGATTTTTGAAAAGTGAAAGTTATTTATTGTGAGCATTAATTATTTTTCTTGTTTTGAGTTCTTATTAAAAAACAAAAATATTTTCTTTCCATTTCCATGTTGAAAGAAATAATTGTTTCTTAAAGAATTGCATTCTCGAACTCTTTCTTTTAGCTAGAATTTCATTGAAAGAAAAACAAATTGCTTATCATTTTAGGTGCATTTTTTAGTGTGTTTGGAGTCGAGTCTTCACACCATCAAAGTTTAATTTCCATACCTATTGACTTAAAGAACCCATAAAAGCAACGCTTAATTAAAGTTGATCTAGTAATATTTTCTATATCTAGGGCTCTTATCACCAATATAGCTTAGGCTAGTATCTTGGAGTAGGGAGTAATTAACTCTCCAAGATAGTTAAAACAAACAAGTAGATACATCTTGCAGTAGGAAATAAATGCAATTGTAATTGATACATTCTAGGAAGCTTCTCTTAAAGGAGTCAATCACGAGATCATGTCCGAACCTTTGAGACAATCAATTCTGTTTCATTGGGAAAAATAGAAGATCTGCACGTATTATAAACGGTAAACCTCGGATTAACCATTGTCAAGAAGCCTGGGGTCACATTTTGGTAAGCCTCGGATTAACCATGTCGAGGAGCCTTCAAGGGGATTGAGCTTTGTTACTCTTCCCTTGCGCGTGGAATCAGATCGTAGACTGTTCCCCCAGTTGTATTTCTTGTTGTTGGTAACCTTAGTGTCACAAACTTAAGATTATTTCCTAAGGTGACGGTGAAGGAAAGATCTCACTGTACTTGGAGTAGACGTCGACTAGACTCACTTGGACTATCTAGGGGGGTCTCTTCACTCAAGATGGTTTTGTGAAGAAACTTGTGCCAGTCTATTTCATTAAGTAGGTTGTCGAGGTATCATTTCCAACCACCATTTCTATATTAAACTTCTACTAAGTTGGATTTCATCACCAACTAGTGTTTTTAGTATGGGAAGTTACTGTTTGTGTGTGCTTTGAACTCTTAGATTTTTTAAGCATCTGATTCATCTGTTTATTTCTTTAGAGACTTTAAGTGTTTTTATTGAAATTTTCTTTGTTTGCGTGTGATTAATTAATATTTAATCGTGGCCAAATTACTAAGACAATCTCGCAGACTTCAAGGGAAACCTCCTTAGTATACACCAAGCCAACTTGAAGGGCTGCGAGCTCTCGTATCACCTAGTGACAGTAGAGTTGGATCACTAGAAGCCAGAGAGTCATCTCTAATTATTCATCCTGATTGTCAAATACAAACAACAGAGTATATTCAAGAGCCAATTTCATTTTTCGAAGTTACTGGTAGTATTTCTCCTTCCAGTGAATTAGCTGAAGAACTTGAAATTTCTGAGCCTGACACTGAACCTGCTGTTTACAAACCATCTTCGGGATTTGTTACTCCCACTTCTAGTGATCCTGGTTCACCTAGGGTAAGAAGTATCATTACTCAAAATCTTCCTTCTAGCCTCATTTTATTGAAGAACTCGTTAGTCCAGATGAAGATGTAACTCTTCCCCGAAAACCAATAGACTTTAAATCTTAGGGAGCATGAATCAATATTCTACAGTCCTTTTAGGAGTGACGCTTGCTATTTGTCATTGACAAATTTTTTAGAAAATCCGGGTCTTATTTTTTCACCACCTCAATTTCCTTTTCATCCTACACCAAGAGGTTATTATCCTTCATCGATCATGTCGAGACAGACATCTATGTTTTCCCAATCACTGGAAACATTTTTATACGACCATCCTTCTGTTCCTTCGGGGTACCAGTCACTCTCTGGTACTTTGTCAGGAGCAACTCCTCGATCTGGTAGTAATGGAACTCGAACGTTGAATGCAGAGCAAATCCTTATGATGTCTGGTAGTATTCCAAATCCTCAACCTCAAGGTAGTTAGTTACCACCTGGGGGACAACCCCAAGGTAGTCAGTTACCACCTAGGGGAAACCCCAAGGTAGTTAGTTACCACCTGGAGGGCAACCGCAAGGTAGTCAGTTACCGCTTGGGCGGCAACCTCAAGTTAGTTAGTTACCACCTATGGGGAAACGCCAAGGTAGTCAGTTACCACCTGGAGGGCTACCTCAAGGTTTTCAACCTTTAGGATATTACATACCCCAAGGACAACACCAGACTTAGTATATTCCTCAGGATTCTTATCAACACCAGATTCAGTACGTGCCTTAGGGTTATCAACCTTAAGGTCAGTACCCAACTCAAGGTTTCCAACTGCCCTCTGGTCAATCATTTTTACAAGGAGCTGGAAATGTACCACTTAATTATCAGCCCTATGTTCAACCAGGTTTTGGTCTTCCATATGCACAACCTTTTATGGGTCCATACCCCAGAATAAACATAGTGTGGAATCCATCTCAAACTCAACAGACTATGCAACCTAATGTATAGTTACCTAATCAACTTGGATAGCCTTTGGTTTCTGGTCCAACCCAGTAACCTGTCCAACTTACTGTTCAAATCTCTGCACCTAGTTTAGTTTAGCAGCTTGGGCCTAGCACACCTCAGACTCTGCCTCAAACTGCTGCAACTACTACAACTTATGTTCAACCTACCACACTTGTTTCTGGAGTATCTGTAGCTCCGGTTTCTACTATCCCTGCATCAGTGCAAATTCCTCAAGTCTCTATGCCAAAGTCAAGACCTACAGTTTAGACTTGGTCTAGATGTTTGCAGGACAAGATGGTCCAAGTACGATTGCCACAAGTCAACCGCAATTCACCTATCAATCATACCAGGGACAATATCAATTCGTTCCTACTGTACAAAACCCAGTTTATCAGTATGATGAAGCCCCAAAAATCGGGTCTATCAACAAGGAGGATACCCACCCGGTCCGGACCTTGGTTGGCAGCTCCTTTCCCATTTGGTATGGTGGGTCTGACTGGGGATATGGGACCAGTTTTCCAATTTATGAGTGTGTGTGTACAATCTGATATTTCTAACCTAACAGTTCCTAATTAAGATGCTCTAATTCTAATTTTAGTCTAATGACATGCAATTGTATTCTAAGAAAACAGAAATATCTAAGTCTATACTAACCCGGGATGTAATTTTTCTTCTGTACGATCTAAAATGATTTCAAATAACAATCGGTAATAAAGATCATTCAACTGTTATAAGAAAAGAATTCAATATAGATAAACCACTTCACATAAAATGTTAGGTGAAACAGTTGTGAAACACATATCACACAATAAGCTATTCATACTTAAGCATAAATAAATAGCTATCACCGTACAAAAGTGCCAAATGATAACTCAGACATTCACGCATTAATATATAAACAACTGAACTTGAATATCACTTTAACACAAAAGATAGAAACAGTTAAGAGATAGAAGTACCATTTATAACTAGTTCTACCCATGAGCTTCAAGCGATAATGATTTATCTCTTCTTAATCCAACATCCACTAAGAGTACAAAAGTGCAACATCAGTAGCAGATATCAAATGCAACAATCAATAAATCATGCTCCATTCATTCATCAAAACCTCCTTGGAGGGTGCAAAAGTGCATGTTCTAAGGACAAGTTTTTGATAAATTTTTGGACCCTTCTCTAAATGCATGAGAAGGGTTTAAATACTACTAACTACATCTAAAAATAACTTATTTACAAAAATATGGGATACGGTTTAAATGACCGTCTTCTCTCTAGGCAAAAATAAAGAAAAACTATTTCTAAAATTAAATCTAACATCTAACTATTTTTGTACTTGATCCTTAACATCACAAGCATTCAACATTTGCTTGAGAAGAGTCGGTTGGCTGACTTTAGCCTTTAAATGTGCTGCAAAAATGGAATCAGCAAGAGTTGGCGCCATCTTTTCGGCAGAATTGATGATGCTTTTGACAATGATACACTGGCTGTGTGGTTTCACTAAATACTTTGAGGATATTTCTGACCATTACCACTGATTTTTGGATACAAGTTTTACCTTTTATCTTTAACATACTTGTTCCGAATTTTAGGGGCTTACAGGTAGCTGAGAAATTAGAAGCTTTCCATTTCGAGAAGTTTTACGCAGCGATGTGCGATTAGCGCTAGGCGCGAATCATGCATCGGAAACTGCCCCTGTTTCTTGATCCGGGCTTCCTTGGTGTGATTTTAGCCTCTTGCGTGCTTTCTTTTAGCGGATGTAAATTTGAAATTTTGTGAAAATAATGATTCCTTAAGTTCTTGACCCTGAGTCCCAAACTGTCTGCTTTTTATGTCAGCGCTGCTCTGTACCCATTTCACCATAGCTGTGTGGGGGGAATTTTGGGTCTCGCTGCTATCCGGTGTAGGAATGAACAAGATAAATTTGCAACTGATGCCTCAGAAGAATTCTGTGAGCCCACAGTAGCCGTAAACTCCATTACCTTAGGATTCTCTTCCTCAAGTAGCTTATACATGTCTTCCCAAGTGGAAATACCCGTGTCTCTTTTGCATTCGGTGTCGTGTACAAGGACGTTGTTTCTTTATCTTCAGACATAGGAGCCTTGCTTTTCTTTCCCATAGTATCTTGTATACTTCTTTGTATAGTTCTTTGTTCCTCGTTCCTGTATTTTACAAGTGAGGTGAGAGTAATGATAAGGAATAGTGACGAGAAAGCTTTAAATGCCGAAGATATGAAAAAATATATCACCTTACTTGAATTGGATTTTTGATAAAAACAAAACCATATTTCATTAACAACTGGAAACTACCTCATTAATTAGCATTAAAGCTCATAACCAGGTCTCGTTTTATGAAAAACGTTTTCTCGAATAGTGAGCCAAAATATTTTGTGATGGAGGGATTTTTCGATTTGCTTTGCAATATCGCAATATTATTCTTTCGTAAGATCGCTTTGCTGCTCTATCACGATATCGCGATATCACATGGTTGCATTATTGCATAATCGTTGTATGTTCTCATTTCGTGTTAATGTATTTCTTGCGAGGTGCGATTTTGCGATATGCACCATCGCATATCGGTGTTTTCTACGATTTTCCAGCGTAAGTGCGTTTTAAGGCATGTGATGTGATATATATGTTTTTTAATATGTAATCTCGCATCGCAATCTCGTAGTCTTGTAAGAAGGCATCATGTTTTCCTTTCTGCGATGCGATATTTCTTAAGGAGTGATTTTATCTTTCCTCGTCGTGAAACTTAAGCTTTTTTGGATTTTTCAAAAGGTATTTTCCTAAGTTTATGATGGTAAGTTTTATTAAAAAAGAAATACAAGCACTAATTCATTTTTAAATTTTTTGACTAAGGGTCCCCACTTATTTAGTATTAGTAATAACGCTAAATAAGAAGGGGGTTTTGGTGGCTACAACAATTGGCGATTCACTTGGAAGAACCAGTTATCTCTATCTTTCTTTTGAATTTTCTAAACTTCCAAAACAGAAAATTTTCCAGGAAGTTAAACTTTATTATAGAAAGATAAAGTACATTATGCTTTAACCTATCAATGATATTTTGTCTCGTCTTTCTATTTTCAACTTCGATTGTTTGCTTCCTCCAGCTGGTCCTTGTATCTACATCAGTCATTACTTGGTTTATAAAGATAAAACAACCTTCTCTGTAAATCAGTTTTAAATATGCTCATTTGTCGTAGGTGGAGCCTCTGCTTCCAGCAGGCGTTCATAGCCTCGACAGGGTTACCTGTTACCCAGCAATGATCTTGTATCCTACTTAGAGAAACATGCAATTTTCAAAGAGGAATCCATATCCACACTTATTTCTTTCATTTTCCTTTTTATCCTTAAAGAACAATGTCTTGGTTTGATAGCCAATTTATGACACAGTCATTCACTTGATTTATAACTTTGCTAAACAAGCTGGCTCGTGATGAGACCCCTTGCCTTTTGATTGCAATAATCTTGAGTTGTTGCCCTGTTGTGGTATACAGTATTGGAAAAGTCAGCAAGTTATAATATCCATGATTATGATAAGCTGGCTCGTGATGAGACCTCTCACTCTTTAACATAAAGTGCATCTTTGGCAAGGATAATTTTAGGGGCGAATGTTCGCCCTTTGGCGAAATTAAGGGGTTTTAAATTTTTAGTGGGCGAATATTTTGTATCATAGTAAATTTTTACAAATCACCTCAAATAG
>APFE031138286.1:29027-56248 GCA_000404065.3 Pinus taeda
CATTTTTCCTATATACCATGGAGATTCGCCCATTTATTATATTTATAAATTTAGGGGGGGTTCTTAAAATTTTCCCTGATCTTTGGATTGTTTCTCTGAAAGTTGTAATTTCCTAAGTAGGGAGGAAGTCATTGTTTCCTTAAGATAGCTCTGGATGACAATAGTAGAGTTTTTCGGAAAGAGATTTTCTACAGAGAATCTTTGTTTTGTTATCGATACCTTTCATTGCACTGATATAAAACAATTTCTCACTAAAGGTCATTTTCATCAAATTTTATGAAGTTGAAACTAGTATCATTTCTAGGGTAGAGTCTTTAACTGTATCTTTCAATAATAAAGATTAATTTTCTAAAATATTTGCTATTTATACAAGCGAAAAATCAAAATCTGAAAGATAATTGGTGTCTTTTTTGTAAGTCTCTAATGTAACCATTCACAACTGGTTTTATTATGAAAACAAAAATCTAATCTACAAAATAGAAGAATGATATTCTAAGGAAAATATTTCTTGAGAATTTGACCGTTAACAGGCAAAGAATCTCTCTTTCCAGTTAAATCCCGTAACATAAAAGTGGACAGACCTATGACTTCTATGATTTGGAAAGGACCAAGCCACATTCGTTGAAATTTTGTATGTTTTCCTTTTTCCTCATGGGCCTTGTCCCATTTTAAAACTAGATCTCCCATTTGAAAATCTTTTCTGGTCATCATTTTTGAATCAAAAGGGGATTTCACTAATGCTTGGTAATTAGCATGAGTTCTTTTGGCCTATTCTCGTTGTTCTTCTAGCTTAATTATTTCCATTTGCCTTAGCTGTAAGGAGGAAGTTGGTACTTCATCAATATATTGAACTAAAGATAGAGAAGGAATTGCTAAATGAGTAGGAAGAACCACTTCTTTTCGATAAACTAAATTGAATGGAGAAGTGCCGATGGAGGCTTTCTGTGTTATTCGATCTGCCCGTAAAGCATTTATTAAAGACTTGTGCCAATTTTTATAATTTTGGTCAATTGTTCATTTGATAATCATGATTAGGTTTTTATTTGTAGATTCAGATAGTCCATTCCCCTCTGGGTAGTAATTGGCAGAATATTTATGTTTAAAACCTCTTTTAAGTGCAAATTCAATCATTGCATTTCCAGAAAAGTATGATGCATTGTCAAACATTAAAGCGGAAGGAAACCCAAATCTGGTGATTATAAATTGATCTATGAACTCAATGATATGTTTAGAATTAGTCGTCTTCAGAGGAACTGCTTCTACCCATTTAGTAAAGTAATTTGTTGTTGTCAGCATATATCTATGCTGTTTGGAAGAGTGAGGAACGATCTAACCTATTATGTCCAATCCCCATTAATCAAAAGGTTGTTCAATGTTAACTGGTTGTAGTGGAAAGGATGGTTTCTTTTGTCTCCCAGTAGCAGTTTGGCAAACTTGACACTTCCTCACGTAATTGTGTGAGTCTTTGAATAATGTGGGCCAGTAATAGCGTGCACGCAAGATCTTATGTGCAGTAGCATCTCCAGCATAGTGTTCGTCTGCTGGCCCATCGTGGAGTTCCTACAAAATGTTTTTAGCTTCAGATTCTTCAAGACATCTAAGGAGAATAGAATCATAATTTATTCTAAAAAGAACATTGTTCAGGAGCTGATATTATTTGGTTTTCAACCTTAGAGCTCTTTCCTTGGTGTGATCGAGGTGTGAAGGAGGATATCCATTCTTTAGATATTAAATGATATTAGCATATAATGACTCATTATCGTTTAGGCTTGCCTCATACATTTGTATGTGTGCAGATGGAATTTCAGATATAAGCGATGCTCCAGCCAGCATTTTGTAAAAGCCTTGACCTTTTACAATACTTGCTGGTTTGATTTCTACATCATATTCCTGTAAGGCAGTAACCCAATTGGCTCTTTTCTCACCCACATCTTTTTTCACTAAAAGATTCCTTACCGCTGGAAATGGTACAATGATTTTTGTATGGGTTTTGAGCAGAAAGTGTCTGAAATATTTGATTGCTTTGAAAACAGCATAAGCTTGTTTCTCCACATCTGAATAATTTAATTCAGCCCCCTGTAAATTTGAACTGAAAAAAGCGATTGGAGCTTCTGCTTTTTCTTTATTAGCTTGAGTGAGTATCACAGCATATGATCTGTCAGATGCAAATGTATATAAAATAAAAGGCTCTGAAAAATTTGGAGTTGCTAAAGATGGAGTGTTCACAATTGCTTGCTTGATCAGATTGAATGCCTCATATTCATCTCGGCCCCATTTGAAGTTTGAGTTCTTTTTTATCATTGCTTGTAAAGGAGACACGATTCTTGAAAAATCTGGAACAAATCTCCTTACAAAGTTTATCTGACCAAGAAAATATTGCATGGATTTTTTTTGTGAGGTAGGGATATTTCGGAAATCTCCTTGATTCTATCAGGATCAATGTGAATTCCAAATTTTGACACTATGAATCCTAGAATTTTTCCTTCACTTAATGCGAAAAATGAATTTTTCTGGTTAAGTGAAATTCCATACTTCAAACAACGTTGGAAGATTTATTTTAAATCTCTAAGATGGTTGCTTCATTTCTTGGAATAGATAGTTATATCATCCAAATAGATTACCACATATTTGTTAATTAAACCTTTGAATGTGATGTCCATGGCTCTCTGAAATGTGGCACCAGCATTGATTAGACCAAAGGGCATATTTTGATATGTGTAGGTGCCCCATTTGGTTCTAAATGTGGTTTTTAATTGATCATCAAGATGTACCAACACTTGATTGTATCCTGAGAATCCATCAAAAAAGGACATTAATTCTGACCCAACGACTACCTGTAATATTTGTTCCATAGGAGGTAAAGGAAAATTATCCTTTTGGCAGGCTTTATTAAGATTTTGAAAGTCAATACAGATTTTGATATCTCCATTTTTCTTTCTAACGAGAACCATATTTGAGACCCATTTGGAATGTCGAACGGGAAAGATTATTTTGGCTTTCAATAGCTTGTTGAGTTCAAATTTGATCTGGTTTTATAGATTGGGATGGATTTTTCTCAGCTTCTATTGGACCGGTTTTTCATTGTCTATCATTGGAATAGTATGTTGGATGATGGAGGTGTCATACATTTTAAGTTCATCATAGTTCCAAGCAAAAACATTTTTGTATTGTCTCAAAAGACGAATATATGCTAATTTTTCTTCAGGAGTTAGGCCAAGGACTAGAATGATGTTCTGTGGTTTGGTATTGGTTCGTAGATTTATTAATTCATAGTTTAGAGTTGAACTTTGGAGTTTCGAATTGGTAGATCTTTTAAATAGATCTTCCAAATCATAAAGGTCTTCTAACTTGACTACTAACTTAGGTATAGCATTGCTAGTGCTATCTTGTTGCAATTTTCGGTCATGTTGGTCTTCGTCAATTATTTGATTGGTGTAGGATCCTTCAGATGTGAGAAAACTCACGATGTCAGGATCGTCATTGAAAATTATCCAATTTGTAATGTTATTAGGAATAGAAGGTCTAAAAATTAATTCTATTTAAAATCTATTAGGGCTAAAATCTTCTGAAGGAATAAGTTTGGAATCTACATTAGCTAACAGGTCTACACTTGCATTTTAGAGTCTCGGAATTGATGAAATATTAAATGCTATAAAGTGTTCAGTCAGATCTTGAACTAAAGATTGATAATGTTTTAAATGACCTGATAAACAATGTATAGTATTACGTACCTGTCTGACTACAATTTCAGAATCTCCGAAAACTTGAAGTTATTTGACATGTAATCAGATTGCTTTGTACAACCCTTGGACTAAAGACTCATATTCTGTGGTATTGTTGGTGTAATCAAATTCGAGTCTGCAAGTTAACATAGTTTAATCTCCTTCTGGACTAACTAGCATGCATCCTTCTCCTGTTCCTTCGTTAGATTTAGAACCATCAAAAAATCATTTCCAAAATAAAGATTTATTCACAGGACTATCTACAAAATTAATACAATTAGAACTATTTGTTTGAGAAAAAATTTCGACTTGGGATAAAACATAATGTTCTAAATAAGGTGACATATGAGAATTATAATTTCCTAGGAAAGAATCTACTGAGTAATTGCCAATAATACTATTGTTATATGCTATCGGTTCATTCTCCCCCTCTAGCTTCGTTACTATGTATTTCTGATGTCTTTCTCATTCAACTTTTATTTGATTAGGCTTACCATTGTAAGGCAACCACATGTGCGACCAGTCAGTTGCAAAATATCCATGAAGTTTTTCTAACTAGTCTCTGCTAAGAATTAAACCATAAAATTTTGGAATATTAGCAACTAAAATGTCGATAACTTGACATACCTTTGGGTTGGATGACAACCTTATGGTAACTTGATTTAATTTGCCAATCACTTCGACTTGCGATTGATCTAGCTGGACTATGTGCACAACAGATTTTTGTGGTTGAACATTCAATTTTGTACATATTGATTTTGGTAAAATATTCGATGAAGCTCCCGAATCCACTAAGCAATTTTGCACATTTTTATTAAAAATTTCATAAGTAAGAAGAAACGGGGGAGTATGAGATCTCGATCTTCCTCCAATTAACGTGATGTCATTTGGATCAATATTGTTAATCACATTAGTTAGATGTCTTCCCATATCGTGGGAAGCTTGAGAAATTACAGTGGCGGGCAAAGGTGCAACTGGGACAACATGTAATTCTTTCATAAGTATCTTTTGCAAGTGTTTTAACTTTCTTAATTTGTAAAGAGTGATGTTGGCCCTAGTGTTTTCCATATCTTCTATAATATTGTACTCCATTTCATCCGAAACGATCAACATTTTAGATGAAGTAGATGAATCTGTTTGGACTGGGCTGGTTTGAGTCGCTTTGGGTGTCGTTTTCTTGGCTGCGACCTTATCCTTCATCGCCGAGCTTGCGCTCTTTGGCTTAGGGGTAGTTTGAGGAAGATAAAACTGATTTCTACTTCGTGTACTAACCAGGGATGCTTCTTGATCTTCTTCTTTTGGGAGGATGAAATCCCACATTCCTTGTAACTCTACAACTTCTTCATCATTATTTTGCTCTTCAGTAGCGATTTCCTCTTCTTATTCTTCTGATTCAGCACTCGTAATAGCATTGGGGGCCTTTGAATCAGCCAAAGAGTTTCTTTTAAAAGGTCTATATGGCATTTTTGAAGAAGTTTCTACCACTTGTTTCTTAATATCGACCATCTCATTAGACATAGTCTTCAAAACTTTTTGCAATCCTTCTAAATCGAATGGATATTTCGATTGTTTTTTCTTGGGATCTTCTTTGAAAGTAACCTTCTTTGATTTCCGTTCTTCCATCATGGTTTTGTTTTCAAATGCTATAATACGCTTCTCTACAGCTATTGCTTCTTTCATATTTTCGGCCAAAGTTGTCTTGTTAACCCTGTCCATGAAGATTGCTATGTTTGATGGTAAAGCAGTGATATACCATTCACTTTACACTTCTTCGTTGGGCTTGGAAGCAGTAGGAATTTTGTTTAACAGTTTATTGAAACGTGAATTGAAATCTTTGATAGGTTCTTCTGACTCAGCCCTAAGGTTTGATAGGTCACTGATTAACGTCGATGTAGACCTATCATCACCAAATTTAATGAGGAATTGTTCTTGGAAGATATCCCAACTAGTGATAGATCTAGATGGTAATGAAAAATACCATGATCTAGCTGTTCCCTGAAGAGTATAAAGAAAAATTCGAATAACAGCATCTTCGTTAGTAACTCCATTAAGATTTATGGATAGCATAAAGTTATTAGTATGCTCTTCCGCTAGCATGCCTTCTTCAAGATTGAACTTAGGCAGCCATTTTTCAAGATGGGGTGGTAACTGACTCAAGGGCGTAAGCATTAAGACCGCCCTTGGGTTGTTCCATGGAGATTGGGCCATTGCAGATCCACTAATGGAGGGAAGTGCAAAAGATGATCCCTAAGGTTGAGAAGATGAGGATATTATGACTTTGGATGATTGAGAAGGAGATGTAGAAGTACCAGTAGGCTGGTGGACAATGATCTGAAGTGGAGGAGTGGATGGTTGACTTCACGGTGAGGAATTTGAGATGGATGATGATGATGAAAGAGCCTCGCTGTCAGACACTTTAGGTGACTTCCTTGCTCTCTTCCTAGTGGATAGAGGTAACTTAGTTGGCTGAACACCAAACTTTTTGCTCTTTAATTTGGTCAAAGGATGAGTAGGGTTATATTGCGAAGTCACGTTGCCTTGAGATTTATCAGATCTTGGAGGAGATATAGAAAATCGCTGAAGTTTGTGAATCAGAGATTCAACTTCAGGAGGTTCGATAGTAGATTGTTTTGAAATGTCAGGGTTTGTAGCAGCGGCTGTTGATCCTGTGACTTCTGGTTATGTATTTAGATATTCTAAATGCAATGGAGAAGTCAGGGGAGATAGTGAGGGCGATTTACTCTCAGAATGGTGTTTAGATTTGGAATTACTTGCCATTCATAGTTCATGCCCTCCTTCAAGCGCCAAATATGTTGAAGCCCCGGAAATTTGGTCTATCAACAAGGGGGATACCCACTCGGTTCGAACCTTGGTTGGCAGCTCCTTTTCCATTTGGTATGGTGGGTCTGACTGGGGATATGGGACCATTTTCGCAATTTATGAGTGTGTGTGTGTAGAATTTGATATTTTTGATCCAATAGTTCCTAATTAATATGCTCTAATTCTAATTTTAATCTAATGACTTGCAATTGTATTCTAAGAAAACAAAAATATCTAAGTCTATACTAACTCGGGATGTAATTTTTCTTCTTTGCAATCTAAAATGATTTCAAATAACAATTAGTAATAAATATCATTCAACTGTTATAAGAAAAGAATTCAATATAGATAAACCACTTCACATAAGAAGTTAGGCGAAATAGTTGTGAAAAACATATCTCACAATAAGCTATTCATGCATTAAGCTTAAATAAATAGCTATCACTGTACAAAAGTGCCAAATGATAACTCGGGCATTCACACATTAATATATAAACAGCTAAACTTGAAGACAGTTAAGAGATAGAAGTACCATTTATAACTAGTTCTACTCATGAGCTTCAAGCGATAACAATTTATCTCTTCTTAATCCAACATCCAGTAAGAGTACAGAAGTGCAACATCAGTAGAAGATATCAAATGCAACAATCAATAAATCATGTTCCATTCATTCATCAAAACCTCCTTGGAGGGTGCAAAAGTGCATGTTCTGAGGACACGTTTTTGATAAATTTCTAGACCCTTCTCTAAATGCATGATAAGGGTTTAAATACTACTAACTACATCTAAAAATAACTTATTTACAAAAATATAGGATATGGTTTTAAATGATCGTCTTCTCTCTAGGAAAAAATGAAGCAAAACTATTTCTAATATTAAATCTAACATTTAACTATTTATGTACTTTCTAGTTAACATCACAAGCATTCAGAGTTTGCTTGAGAAGAGTCGGTTGGACGACTTCATCCTTTAACTATGCTGCAAAAATGGAATCAGCGAGAGCTGGTGCCATCATTTCGGTAGAATTGATGATGCTTTTGAGAGTCATACACTGGTTGTGTGGTTTCACTAAATACTTTAAGGATATTTCTAACCATTACCACTGATTTTCGGATTCAAGTTTTACCTTTTATCTTTAAGATACTTTTTCCGAATTTTTGGGTCTTATAGGTAGCTGAGCAATTATAAGCTTTCCATTTCGAGAAGTTTTACCCAGCGAGGTGCGATTAGCGCTAGGCACTAATCGCACATTGGAAACTGTCTCTGTTTCTTGATCCGGGCTTCCTTGGTGCGATTTTCGCCTCTTGAATGCTTTCTTTTAGCAGATGTAAATTTGAAATTTTGTGAAAATAATGATTCCTTAAGTTCTTGACCCTGAGTCCCAAACTGTCTGTTTTTTATGTCAGCACTGCTCCGTACCCATTTCACCATACCTGTGTAGGGGGGAATTTTGGGTCTCGCTGCTATCCGGTGTAGAAAAGAACAAGCTAAATCTACAGCTGATGCCTTAGAAGAATTCTGTGAGCCCGCAGTAGCTGTAATATCCATTACCCTAGGATTCTCTTCCTCAAGTAGCTTATACATGTCTTCCCAAGTGGAAATATCCATGTCTCTTTTGCATGCGGTGTCTGTGTACAGGGGCGCTATTTCTTCATCTTCAAACATCGGAGTCTTGCTTTTCTTTCCCATAGTATCTTGTATACTACTTTGTATAGTTCTTTGTTCCTCGTTCTTGTAGTTTACAAGTGAGGTGAGAGTAATGATAAGGAACAGTGATGGGAAAGCTTTAAATGCCGAAGATATTCAAAAATATATCACCGTACGTGAACTGGCTTTTCGATAAACACAAAACCATATTTCATTAACAACTAGCAACTACCTCATTAATTAGCATTAATGCTCATAACCAGGTCTCATTTTATGAAAAAAGTTTTCTCGAATAGTGAGCCAAAATATTTCGTGATGGAGGGATTTTTCGATTTGCTTTCAATATTGCAATATTATTCTTTCCTAAGATCGCTTTGCCGCTCGATCACGATATTGCATGGTCGCAATATCACATAATCGTTGTATGTGCTCATTCGTGTTAATGTATTTCTTGCGAGGTGTGATTTTGCGATATGCGCCATCACATATCGGCGTTTTCTGCGGTTTTCCAGCATAACTACGTTTTAAGGCATGCGATGATATATATATGTTTTTTAATATGTAATCTCACATCGCAATCTCACAGTCTTATAAGAAGGCATCCTGTTATCCTTTCCACGATGCGATATTTCTTAAGGAGTGATTTTATCTTTCCTCATCATGAAACTTAAGCTTTTTTGGATTTTTCAAAAGGTATTTTCCTAAGTTTATGATGGTAAGTTTCATTAAAAAGGAAATACAAGCACTAATTCATTTTTAAATTTTTTGATTAAGGGTCCCCACTTATTTAGTATTAGTAATAACTCTAAATAAGAAGCGGGGTTGTCGGTGGCCACAACACAGTATCAACCATATCCTAGCTTTACTTATCAACAACCTCAACAACCGCAGTTTGGTCTAGTTAATCCTGGTTTTCCAGGAGGTTATAACATTCCTAATGCAAATCTGATTCCAGGTTATCCTGGATATCCTCCTCCTGGAACTGGTCTCATTACTTAAGGTTTTCGCGACCCTAACTGTCAGTTACCATTTATTGCAATTTTGGATTTACTTGATTTGTCACGCCTTATGAATGATCCGATTTACTATCCTCCGTATTGGCCACCAATGCCTAGTAAGTTGCCCAATGATATCCCAAAATTCACAGGTAAGTCAGGAGAGGATCCATCAAATCACGTTATGACTTATCACCTCTAGTGTGCATCTAATTCAATCATTGATAATTAAATTCGATTGCGTCTTTTTCAACAAACTCTTATTGGTCTTGCCACCAAATGGTACATTGAGTTACCATGAGGCTCTTTTAATAATTTCAATCAGTTAGCCACTGCTTTCTTAACTCATTTTCAGTTGCCTATCAGATACGACAATGGCACAGAACTGTTAACTTCACTAAAACAATCCACATCTAGATATATCTCTGATCATATTCATGAATGGCGGTGTAGAAGGCATTTAGTGAAAATTTTCATTACGGATAAAATTTTAGCAGAATAGTTCATTAAATCATTGCTACCCAAAATCACTGAAGATGTAGCTAAGGGAGGAGTTGTCATTGAAGAGCAAGTCATTGTTGAGGTTCAGTACCTTGACCTCGCACAGTCAAGTACCTTACACGAAAAAATCCCTGATCTTCCAAAACACGGTCAAATAACTGTAGCTCCTTTAGGGTCTCATGTCACTAATGGTATGATTGGTTTAGTTAGTACTAAAAGTAAGAAGAATTCTTCTCCTATTATAACTTGACCTGATTCCCTAAAAGGAGATTATTCCGCTGAAATTTCTGTCGACATCCATGTCGTAGAATCATCTATGACCAAATCAAAATCATGTAGTAAAAAGAAGGGGAAGAAGAAAAAAAAACAAAATTCAAAAGATAAAATGGATAAAAATGAATCCGTTGATGAAAAATGTAGACTTCGCTAGCCTTGTTTCATTTGCAATGAGGATCATTTTACCAAAGAATGCCCACATCAAGCAAAGGTTTCGAAATTCTTTAAAGGTTCTCAAATGCCTGTTGTCTTGAAGGATCCTTTTCCTACTCAAGATAGTAAGATGATTGGTTCTTCCTCTATTGCCTCAGAAGAACCCATTATGATGATGTCTCATGTTAGGATTGCGATGTGATCGCAAGATTATGGTAGTAAAAATCTTCTTGGTGGTAAATAAGCATAATCTTCTAATTCAAACACATCAACCACACCTCATCCTAGTTCTGATCCACTACAAATAGAGAAACGCAACCCTAACTTAGTAATCAAGCCGCCTGCTAAAGGTGTACTTCATAAATCAGCTTTTAATCCACATGCTAGAGCTACTCAGAATTACAACATTGTTGAAGACTTAGCTATTTCCCCTTCAGCAATGTCATCTTCGAAAGTGCTGCAATCGTGCCCAGCACAGCGTAAATTACTATTGTCCTCTATAGGAGCTACCAATATTCAAGATTCGAAGCTAATAATATTCGATTTATAGAATAGTACAACCCACCTACCTCATCAAATGGGTTTCCAAATTCCAGTTTTAGTCAAAAATAGACCTTGCTTTCAGACTATGATTGATGAAGGGGCTTCTACGTGTATTATGTCAATCTAGTGTTGGAGATCGCTTAGTTCTTCCACACTCAATCAGTCTCCAACAATTCTAAAGGTTTTTTATGGATGAGGGTTCCATCCTTTTAGTATTTTGCAGGATTTACCTATAGGGGTCAAACGCAAAACTGTAAATCTAGATGTGGAAGTGGTTGATACCCCTCTAGATTACAACCTTCTCTTAGGGCACACTTGGTCTTATGCTATGACTGCTATTGTTTCATAGGTCTTTCAGCTTATTAAGTTTCCTCATAATGGAAATATCACTACGATAGACCAACTAACTTATTTATCATCTGACCCAGCCTCTATAGGTAGTATTCAACACATCGGTAAAATGACTATCCCTTACAAGGATGTTGGCGTATGTTTCATTAAAGATTATGGTTAACTGGGAACTTTTTCCTTGCCTCCTCCTAATGTATCGCCTTCTATTGCATCTATTCATATGATTTCATTGAACACTATTTCTTTTGATGATCCTTGGATTGTACCTTCCGATTCTGAGGTGGATTCATTTGATTGCACAATGCCTTTGAGTCCCTTTGAAATTGCATATCAGGTTGTACAGTCGTTTTTTGATTCTTGTTCAACTGAAACTGATCCAATGAATGTGGTCCATGGGGAATCACTTTCGATATCAACCTCAGCTACAACAACATTTTCTGATCCTATTCATACTGATGAGCAGATTCATGAACTTTTGTCTATTGATGATTTACATTGGGAAGATCTTCATCACCGATCTTTGTTTTTACCTGAGCTTGATCATTTTGAAAATGATTTTTCTTCTATTTTTACTACTGACTATGTCAAAGAACCACAAAATCCATTGCAACATTCTGATTCTGAGTTAAATTTGGGAAATATCTCTCAAATGGTTTCTATTGACATTTCAGTTAAGCCAAGAATTATTGAAAGCATTCATATAGGTGCTTCCTGTATGGACGATGAAATCCAAACTTATAAAGCCCTATTTCAAGAATTCTGTGATGTGTTTGCCTGGTCATATGAAGAAATTTTAGGAATCAATCGATCAATTATTGTCTATGAAATTAAAACATACCTAGAGGCTAAACCTGTCTGGCAACACTTACATCAGATACATCTGAGAAAAGCTACTTCTATTAAAGCTGAAGTTGAGAAATTACTTCACGCAGGTTTCATTTATCCAATTCCTTTAACCGATTGGGTATCAAATATTGTTCCTGTCAACAAAAAACAAGGAACGATAAGAATATGTATTGATTATAGGGATATTAATCGAGCTTATCCTAAATACAATTATCTAACCCCCTATATCGATCAAATTATTGATGATTGCGTCAGCAGTGAAATGTTCTCCTTTATGGATGATTTTTCCAATTACAATCAAATCAACATACTCCCTGCTGATCAACCTAAAACAACTTTCATTTGCCCATGGGGGACATTTGCTTATTGCAAATTACCCTTTGGACTGAAGAACGCTAGAGCAAATTTTCAAAGGGCTATGTCTTACGCATTTCATTACATCAAGCACATTGTGCAGCCTTATCTTGATGATTTACCTGCCCATTCATCACGTAGAGCTAACCATCTCACTCATTTATGAGCTATCTTTATGAGATGTAGGCATTATCGAATTTGGCTGAATCCACACAAATGTGTATTCTGTGTAGAAACGGGTCACTTACTGGGATTTTTTGTTTCAAAGGCTGGCATTCATGTCGACCCCTTGAATATTGAAGCTATCGTCAACCTACCTCCTCCTTCAACTCTTCACCAACTCCAAAGTTTGCAAGGGAAAGAAAACTTTTTATGTCGTTTCATTCCTAACTGCGCCGAGATAACGAAAGGTTTTGCTAGGTTGTTAAAATAGAATATTCCATTCTTTTGGGATGAGATTGCTGATAAATCTTTTGATGCACTTAAACACGCGTTAACCCATGTGCCATTACTGCATCCTCCTAATTACAACCAGGATTACCTTTTGTATCTCGCTGCTTCTCATTCCACCATTGGCATGGTTTTAGTTCAGGAAGATGAATTCAACAATGAACATGTGATTTACTATCTTATTCGAAATCTACATCTGACTAAGCTTAAATACTCACATGTGGAGAAATTGGCCTTGGCAGTTGTCCAAGCTGTCCAAAGATTTCGTCACTATATCTTATTATGCAAAACCACGGTAATTTCTAACTATAACCCTATGATGTATATCTTGACTAAGCAATTACTAGGGGACAAGTATTCCAAATGGATAGTTATCCTACAAGAATTTGTCTTGGAATTTGAAAAATCCAAGGCAAAGAAATCTTTGGTTTTTGCCGAACTGATGTGTGATTTCCCACGTATTGATACTGAAATTGTGGCATAGCAGCCCATTGTGGATGAATCCTTGTTTCTTACCAGTACTCTTGATCCTTGGTATGGAGATATTATTGTTTATCTCTAAACCCAATCTTTTTGGCCTGAAATCTCATGATCTCAGTGACGGAAAATACATTTCCAATCCCAACAATATAATATTATTGGTGATACACTTTATCATTGTGGACATGGATTCTATTTTTTTACATTGTCTAACTCATGAAGAAGCTGAAAAGGTTCTAAATGACTGTCATTCTGGAGCATGTGGCGGTCATGTTTGGGTATGCCACAACCCAAAAGATATTGCGTGCTGGTTATTTCTGGCCATCCTTATTCAAAGATTGTATCTATGTGATCTGTAAATGCCATAATTTTCAAATCTTTAATCATAAAATGCGTGCTCCACCCGCTCCTCTTCACCCTATAATTGTTATCGGTCCTTTTCACAAAGTGGGGTATTGACTTTATTACATGTAACCCTCACTCGGCTAGGGGGCATGCATATATTATCCTAGAAGTAGATTATTTTACTAAGTGGGCTGAGGCAATGGCTACATTTTCAGCAGATGGCAAGACTACTTCAACTTTCATATTCAATCATATAATTGCTAGATTCGGTGTTCCTCAAGCTATTATTACTGATCATGGAAGTCACTTTCGAAATATCATGATGATTGAACTGACAGAACAACTTGGACTGTGCCACGATAGTTCTACTATGTATTACCCATAGGCTAATGGTCTGGTTGAAGCTATCAATAAAGTTTTAGTCACTATGATCAAACGAATCATTGGTATTCATAAGTCAAATTGGCATACCATGCTATTTTCAGCACTTTGGGAATATCGGACCTCAATGAAAACATCGACTGGTTTCACTCCTTTTCAATTGGTCTACGGTTTGGAAGCATTGTTACCTATTGAATGAAAAATTCGATCATTACAATTAGCCATAGAATCACTCCCAGCTACTTCTGAAGAAGAGAAACGTTTTTTGTACTTACCTCAGCTAGATAAGAATCAACGCACTACTACAATAGCAAACGAGACTCATGCCAAACAAATAAAAGCTCAGTATGACAGAAGTGTTACACCTCGTAATTTTTTAGAAGGAGACCTAGTTTTACTATATGATCAAGCAAAGGATAAGCTAGGGGCTGGAAAATTTGTACCTATGTGGCATGGTACTTACATTGTTAAGCAAAAGCTGAAAAAAGGGGCTTATGAATTGATATATTTTGATAGTGTATCTTTGGGTAAACCTAGAAATGGACTTTATCTGAAGAGATATTATGCTTAAATTAGGAGATCTTTTGTTAGATTAGTTTCTTTACAGCTGGTGTGTTTTAGATTAGAAAAGTGTGCCTAGTTTAGAGAGTGCTCTTATCACTATTCCTGCTTATCTTGATTTTACTCTTGATATTGCAGATGTGGATGTCTCTTCAAACATACATTGGTTTTGCTGATGGTGCTTGTCGTAGTACATAGAACATTTCTTTCGCAGCTTGGGTTATCTATTCACCCTCTGATGAGTTAGTGCCTATGCATGGGGTAAGCCTCGGTCAAACAACAAATAACATTACAGAGTATAGTGCAGTGATTGAGTTATTATCTGAATCCATCTCATTTGGGATTCAGAGTTTGATTGTTAGGTTGGATTCTGAACTCATTGTATTACAACTTAACAGGGTTTATGCCATTAGAAATCCAGTGTTATTAAGGTTATTTTTGAGAGTTCGTCTCTTGGAACGTGAATTTGATTACATTGAATATCCGCATATTCCAAGACATTTAAATACATTAGTAGATGCAATTGCTTCTAGTATGATAAATAGACATGTGCAATAATCAAAACAGTAAATTCAATAAAATTCAATAAAATGTTACATGAGATAGTTGGTAATAATGATATATCCTAGCATAGAAGTGTGTTTCAAAATATACATCATCTTCGATTATAGGTAGAAAAACACCTTATGATCAGCAAAAATGATAATACAAAAAGACAAAAATATCATGAGTCTACAAAATCGATCATCCTATCCCTGGTGATGATCACGACAAGAAACTACTGCTCGGGCCACCCTACATAGGAACCTCCTAAAAGGTCCTAGGACCCCAATCACATATCTTTGTAACCTAAGTGGAATATCATCTATATTAGTATCTAGAGTATCTAGTGTCAAGCGCTCTAGATGATGCTCCAAGTCGGTCAGGATCTCTATTGATTGGTCCTATGGGGTTGCTGCTGCTGCAGCTGGGTGTCTCCTCTCGTAAGGCTGGAGAGCGGCTGGTCATTGTGGAACCACATCTGCATTTAAACTTTTTATTGTTAGTTTTGGACGATTTAAAATAAAAAAATAAAACTAGGATAGTGTTGAAAATGGTTTTTTCCTGAATCATCCCATTGCTCTCCTGGTGGAAGAATTATGTCTCGATTGCTCAGTAATCCATCTCGGTGTATGGAAAGTCCTGAATCACAAAAAGTTGGTTGTTCAACCAACGGAAATATTTAGGTGGAAATCCAATAAACTCTACGCCCTCAGCATGACTGGCCATCAAAGCAAGCCAATCAACCATTCTAGGCTCTCAAGGAAGACCAACATCAACAGGAATATGCTGTGGGGCTAACATGGGGATCCCCTCTAGAGCAAAGGTGACTATGATAAATCCATATCCAAAGTTTTTCAGCTATCCATTCTTTACTCTAGTTAGTTGGCCTTTCACATTTGCCAATACAGCTTCGCAGTAGTTGTGTATGGTGCCTCGAAAACAGTCTACAGCCATTTGCATCTGGGATCTAGTAGCCACATGCAATGCTGCACTCCCGCATAGTCTGGTAATAGTAAATGCAATAACTTTAAGCTCAAGACAGCTGATAGTTCTAATATCAACCCCTTTATCCTTGGGTTCTGCTTGATCATCGCAAAACTCCAATCGGAGACTAGCGACAAACTAGCCACCTGGCCTAGTCCCGAAAAGAGATAATTGTTCACCCCTCTTGGTTCTTTGCTTTATTGAGAGGGCAGTCTCTAAGTATGTGCCCATGTTCATGGCATCTACAACATCTGAATGGGATATGCTCGTAGTCTACTATCTGCACCCATTCTTCATCATAAACTTCCAAGATTACCTCACCTGGAAGAGCTTCGGATAGTTCCATCTCCACACATATCCTTGCAAAGGAAGTGTATTTTCCACTTCTTGTGGCTTCAGAAGCTTTGACAAACCGACATAATTTATTACCTATGGCAGCTAATGATTCATTTTGCCAGTAATCAAGAGGTAGAGAATGGAGTCTTACTCAGACCGGGACCGAAGTAAAAGTATCACTCTCCGGGACAAAGGACAAACTAATCAAAAAGTATATGTCCTCCAGTTCGATTTCGAGCCGGTGGCCACCAATCATGAAGCACTGGTCCTATGTGTTCCATCTATCTACCAGCCATGTCAAGAGGTCTACTTGGGCCCTCATGTCTAGTATGACCCAGAACTTAAAAAGTCTGCATGCTCTCAATGCCTACAATGTGGGCATATGATTTATTGCAGCATGATCTACATCCTTGTGCTCGTGTTCTTGCCAAATAAGCATTTTGAATGTCCTACAATGCATAAAAAGACATATTAGAACAAAGCTTGTTTGAAAATTTTTGGGCAAAAATGGAGAGATTTAAGTTTTAAAATTCATTGCGCGGGGTCTGCACCCGTTGCTTACAAACAATGCGTAGGTCCCCACGGGTTGTGAGCAATAGGTGTGGACCCATGAATTTTTTCTTTATAGAAAAAAGTCGGGGTCTGTAGGATCCGCATGTTGCACCTGCGAACCCCCGTGAGTGATTTTTTAAACCTATTTTTCCTTTAAAAATTAAATTTAAAGCCTAGAAACAAAATGTAAATGGATGAAATGCAAGTTAAGGAGGATGTGGATTATCTGGAGCTGATGGTTTTCGATTCTAGCAGATGGATTTTCCAGAATCTTCACAGGAACCTTTTTACCCAAAAGCTCTCACTTCTCACTTCAAACTCAAATGGTAAAAATGAAGTTAGAAAAGCCCTTTTTATAAGTTTTTTCGAATAAATGAATTTTTAATTTATTTATTTTTCACTTTAAAAAGGTAAATTTTTAAAAACATTTTTATTTATCTTAAATAGGTATGTATTATGTTTCGAGTTTTTGTGCAGAATATTGGATTTTTTGGGAAAATTGATCATTTTTCAACAAACAGCATACTTTTATCACTTTTTCGGACTCTTTCAAAAATTTACAAAAAAGCAAAATATTGGAGTCCTCTTTAAGCCCTTTTCAAACTCTTGAAAATTGAAAAGATTGCCAAGCATTTGATTATTTGAACTCGTTAAAATAAATGAATAATCGTCCCTTCAGTATAAGTTTACCCCTTTTACGGACTGAAATGGACTATTTACAAAAAAGGTATACATTGACTAATTACGGTCAATAGAGTCCTCTTTAAACTCTTTTCAAACTCGATAAACATGAAAAGATTGTCAAACGCTTGTCCTTTCTAGCTCGTTAAAAGTATTGGAAATGTCATCCCTCCTGTATTACTTTATTCTTTTTCGGACCTGAGGGATTATTTTACAAAAAAGTACCCCCATGGAGTTTCCTTAAGTTTTTCTTCTGACTCCCTAAAACTGAAAAACACCGAGTTTTTCCTATACTGGACTCATTAAAATTTAACAGTAAAGGACCTGTTCAAATTTAAACAGGAACGAACCACTCCTTCTTAAGGTTCGAATTTTAAACTAAGTTGGACTCATCCGAAGGATGAGTTTATAGACAAGCAAATGTTATCCTCCTCAAGCTTGTCAAAAATAAATAGGTACTTGCCAGAAATGGTGGGGGAAAAGAGAGGAAAATGAACCTGTTTGTTACAGTTTGTTTTTAAGAAAAGTCGTTAACCAATCTTGAACACGACACTTTCTATTCACCTGGGTTGCGAAAATCCTTTGCCTAATAGTTAATCAAACCACATTGAAAGTCTTCAGCTAGTTTCTGGGTATTAGCTTTGGGTCAATTGTCACCAAGCCATCTGCAGTGTCATTATGTGTTCAAGAGAATAGTTCAAACAAACCATTCATTTGCAAGATATTTGTCATCCATTTTGATCATCCCTAAGTTAGTCCTTGCCAATATATTTCTTCAAAACTTGATCTATGATTTTATGTTGTGGGCTTGCCTATAATGGATCGCTTTCTATTCACTTCAGCTCATTATCTAGGAAGTTGATCTAGAAATCGTTAGTACCATGAAATCTGCATGCCCTAATGGCAGGTTTCTTGCCTTCGATGATAGGTTGCATCATTGACCTTCGATCGAATGATTCTATGACATGTTTGACTGCAGCTCATTTATTCACATTTCATGGATTGTACTGAGTACTTTGAAAGCCATTGACATTACTGGTCATTTCTCTCACACTTGTTAACAATCCATATCATTGACTAGTAATCAAGTGGTTTCTATCATGTTCGACTTCAACACATTCATTCACATGGATAGAATCATACTAGTTCGGGAAGCAGAAATCAAGACCCTGGATCTATTTTCTACCATCCAGGCTGTGAGGAATTTTGTTATTCATTATATAGTGGACAATTCATAAACATATGGCTGCGTCCATACTATGTCTACACATGTCTATACTCTTGATGTATTACAAAATCATTCTTGTATTAGAACAGTTTAGTCAGTTTTCTAGTCAGTTTTGATCTGAGTATGGGAATGCCTACCTCAGTGATGATATGTATATATATATATATATATATATATATTATATATATAATATAATTAATATATATAATATATATATAGATATATATATATATTGCATTGAATGTTTTTATGGGTTCCAACTGTGGTTTCCACAAGATGATCCTTTAAATGATAAAGTACATCACTCTTCACACATGATAGACTTTATCTTCATCTATTATAGACTTCGCACTTTAGGGGGAAATTTGTTGCACTAAAAATTGTCACCTTAACATTCTGTTATCTATGTGAGTTCATTACCACTCATACTTTCCTCCTCTGCAAGTCTAAAACGTCATTTCCTCATATCAAGCCTTGAAAATAAGAGAAAATCTCTCAAAAGTTTTAAAACTATGGTTCCGCATTTTCTCTTTGTCTTACCTGTGGTCCCGCACCTAATGGTCATGTCTTGAGCGCACCTGACCAACTGTCTTTGCGTTAAAGATGTGTACCCTTGTAAAAGTTAAAAAGTCGTGAGTATACTCTGAAAAAACTCACTTTCAGTTATTTCTAGAAGCTTCTATAAAGAATCTTGAGGTGGAAAGTTCGCTCTTTTAAGGTTCTTGTATCCCATACCTTAAGGAGCTCACCCCTTGATGTGAGGAGCTTATTCCTTTGAAGCAGGATTCTATCCCTTCATAGGTGGAGCTATAACCTCCTTCTTTGCACTATAAAAGGAAGCATTGAGCTGGTTAAATGGTTACAGTTAGAAGCTTAGTATTTTTTGAGGGAAAATGTTGTTGGAACTTAGTCTTCTTTAGTTGAGTTTTGATGAGGAGTGATTACATACCTCTATGAATCTCATTTGGAAGAGTGCAAGACTTGTCAAAGTAAAGGAAATTCCTATTTCAAACCCCAAGAATAACTTGTTCAACATCAAGGCTGAAAAGATTGTAAGGTTATTCTTCTATTCAAAGTTAATACAAATATATTTGTTTTTCTCAATAAGTTGTTAATTCATGGTTTATTTTATGATTCCTTGATCAACATAATAGGCACGATTTATAATATTTGCTATGCAGGTGCTACTTAATGTTTGCTTGTTTGTGATTGCAGGTCTTCAAAGATAACTCTTTCGAATGACGGGAGAATGACTACTACGAACAAGCGTTGGATCGAAGGTAGGATCTTAACACCTTTGTAGTATTTACTTATAAATCGCAGATGTCTAGAGAAAGATAGGTTTGTTTATATATTTGTTGCTAGACTATCTTTTGATACTAGGGAGATCAGTCTTGTCTGCAAGATCGATTTATCCAGCCAACACATGTGTATTGCATTGATGGTATTGACCTTATGTCTTTTATTGATATTGTATTGACATATATGTTGACGGTGGTGAGCTCTTCTATGGGCTTGGATATTTTGCTCATCGTGGTTCCTAGTGGCTTTACTTTCATTGAAATGTATATTATTGTACACAATTAATATGACTAATGTAAACCATGGATTCATATTATTGTAGTACTTGGTAGGTAGTCATTGTTTTTTTCCTAGACTAAATTAGTCATTCACGTTAGTCATTTTGAGTTTTATTACTTATTAGCTAGTCGTATATTTTATCCTGGGACTAAATTAGTCATTGTTATAGACATATTTGGGCACTGCAACCCAAATCACATATTTCCATAAAACAAGGGCTTGTAAGTCCCTAAAAGTGTTGTTTAATACCCTAAAGGAGCAAGGTCAGTTGATTACATCATCTCCCACAAGTTCTCCCTGAACAACTACTCAGAATTGGTCAAAAAAGGACCATATAGACTGCTCAGTGCTAAGGGTGTGATGCATCTCACTTGCCACATACAAAAAGTGTGATGCATACTGAAAATCCCTTTTGTAGGGTGCGATGAGTGAGAGCAGACAAATGGCAGAGGCAGTTGGCTAGGTGGAAACCTACAGAATCTTCTAGAAACTACCCATTTGACACTTGCCTCTCTGAATTCGCCCGGTGATGAGTAAGAGATCATGAGTCTCCAAGTGGAACCAAGAACTATCAGAGAGAGGACACTAATCAAAATCCCAAAAGCTAACTCACCAACCTGTAAACATCTATATATGGATCCCTCATCCCAGAGATCCAGAGGCTGGAACCTTGTATTTTGTAAGGAAGTGCTATTCGTTTCTCTATGCATCATTGTATTGTTGGGTGATCTAAGCTTTTCATGAGGTGAAGAGGGCTTTCATGCTGGGAGGATGGCACTCGGTCAGACCAATCGGTTGTAATCCTCTCTTCTACTACTTCTATCAATAAAGCTATCTGAGTTTTCCTCCATATTCTTGTATATCTCTGAATATTGTATTGATATATGCATTTGTATGGTTAATATACATCTGATCCTATATTTTTTATGGTTATAGATCTCTATGCTTTGATGGTATTATGTTGCTTTGACTCTACAGGTGTTCTTTGAAGTGGGACAAGTAAGGAAGGAGTAGCGAAGCTCTGTCAAAGGAGGGAGGAAACAAGCAAGGAGCCAAGCGAAAGACTGAGGTTGGTACTCTCTAATTCTCTCTCATCTATCTCTCATAAAGGAAAACAAAAGTAACATTAGTTTGTTTGTTTCTAAGATAGCTACCCATATTAGTGGGACTAGCAGCTATGAATGGACACTAGTTTTCCTGATAAAAAAATGGCCACTCCACTGGGGAGCGAATAGCTTGTTTGCTTGTTTATATTTGTTTGCTTTATAAACTACAGATGGAGCCTGAAGTTAAGCCAGCTAGCCTTCGAACTACATTTGCTATGCAAGTGTAAAGTAGATTAATGATGCTTCAGTCAATCTTTGAGTTTGTTTATGAACTAAACAACTAACTTGCAAACATCCTATGAGCCCTGGTGGTAGCTCAAGTAACCTCATTAGATTAGCCCCCATACTTTGTTTTTACTGCCTATCATTAGCTCAGCTTAAACCCTTGAACTCAGTTGTAAAATGTGAGCAAAAGCCAAGCTTAGTCTCATTTCTGGACCATTGCACTATCTCCCATTGGTAGTCTGGATGCATCACACCTCTCATGTGCTGTAGGTGAGATGCATCCCTATTTCCCTGCGTTATAGGTGTGATAATCAGATAAGACTATTTTTGCCTCCAGATTTTGGTTTTTTCTTCATTGTCTTTAGCTTTATTCAGTAGTTTTGCTATCTGTGATTAGCATATCACTGTTGAAACTCCCTTCCTTTGCATTATTTAGCCTCCCTTGGTAAAGAATTGTGAATTTTTTTATGTATTTTTTGCCATTTATAGTTCTCTTTTGCAAACAGTAGCTTAATCGAACTGTCGTCTTTTGATTTGAAAGTGTCGCAAGTGTCATTTTCAGTCAAAGAAAAGAGTCTTCCTCTTGTTGATAGTCGATTACACTTTTGCCATTGTATTCCATTTGAATTAATAGTATTTCAAGGGTCAAAATCAATTTTTGAATTCGAAATTGCAAAGTGTTGTCTTAGTCTTCCTTCCATTTTTTGAAAAGAAAATTGTTAGTACTGTCGCTTTGAAAAAAGAATAGTTTAGATATGTACTTAGCATTCCTTTTGTCATTCACACATTAAGAAAGTGGAAAAAAAATACATGCATGTGAATTTGCATTTAGACTGCTTGTTGATATTGATTTAGGACAGTGCATCTTAGTGTGTGCTCTCTGCTCTATGTTGAAAGGATTTTAATTCTCTTTCCTTAGTAGCTAGGATTTTCATTGCAAAAAGAAAGTAAACGTCTGTTTATCATCTTAGATTGAATATTTATAAATTGTATATCTACATCACGTGGTGAACCTTAAAGGAAAACTCCTTAAGAAAGATCAACTGTAAAATAAATTTCAATGAACATAAAAACGCTTTGGAACCTAACACACAACATTTAGAAATTTAGGCTAGAGACGTATTCTAGCATTGTAAAGCTTGGTAACTATCACTTTCATCATAGGTTGGGTGATTCCTCCTATTTGAGACGACAAGTGCCAGTACGAACTTGTGCTCCCATGTACCGTCGAGTATATATTGGGAGACCACAATAGGCCATATCCTTTATCCTTAGGAAGCCATGTCTGTCGCCCTATCGATCGCAATGCACTAAACACAACATTCGGGAAGATTGACTACCATACCGTAAAAAGTATTCTGCAATTTTACGATTGGTTTGGTAATCCCTCTATCTAGATTTTTAGAGTAGTCACTTTTGTTCCTTTTCAGACTCCTTAACAAAAAAGGTCCATTTGAGCACTTGTCACTTCAGGCTCAGTAAAAATCGAAGGCGACTAGAGTCATCTTTAGCATTTTCTAGACTCTTAAAAACTAAAAAAGCAAGTTGTGTCAAAGCATCATAAAATTCATTTAATTCAGAATAAATTTTTCCCCTTTTTATTTTGAGTTGATCAAGTAATCTGCAATTGTGGAAGAAAGTCAATCAAAACCCCATCGTTCACGGAGACTAATGAGTCAACCATCTTTGACTCCACAAATGAAACCATTCTAAGCCAAGTGAACTCGTTTAACTGGGTCAAATTCTCCAGGTTTGTTTGAAACTTGTGTTTCAACATCCTCAGAGACTCCAGTTACTCCAACTATTTCTGGTATCCCTACCTCTACAAAAGAAGTTCTGCAGTTACAAGAGGACATTAGAACTGATCCTAGTGTAATCGTAAACACTTCTATTCTTGAACCAGCTCCATCTAGGGCTGATTCTGAAGGTGTCACCCCTCCAACGTCTGTCGTTATAGAGCCTACACCTTCTTCAGCACGAGAAGTATTTTACAGACCTGTTGGTCTACCTCTTCCACCTGGATTAATTGATATAGAAGAGATTACTGAATATCTTCCATCTAGTACCCCATTGCATTTTGGAATTGGGATCCACCTATATCTTTCTACGACAGAAGTTAGACATCCTTCATCGCAAGTTCTTGTAGAATCGCTAGGAAATCTTTTGGATAGACTCGATATGTATGAACAACCATCAACATCTAGGACTGTGTCATCTAACATAGCAGCAGTAGAACCTCTTGCCACCACTCAACAATGTTCACTGGTATACCATCTGTTCCAACTAGCTCTTAACAACTAGATGAAGTCCACCCAGGGACTGTTTCGACAGTATGGTCTGTTCCCATTTGTTCGCCCAGAATAATATCTAGAGTTTCTTATGTTGAGTCTCAGCAAATTGATCCTTCGCAACAGTCTCAATTTGGGTAGTCCAGTCTCCAGAGGCCAATCTTTCCTTTGAACACTGGATTGCTGCCATATGGGGGGTAGTATGCCCTTTCATTGTTCCCTCCGGGAGAAAAACCATATGAGAGTTCACAACAAAATTCAAGTCAAGCAGGAATCACATCCAGTGGTTGGGTTCCAATACTACCTCAACAGCCAAGAGTTGTATATTCAATGCAACCAAGTCTACCTATGTCAAATATCCCCAATACACTAGCTATTGTGACGGTGTCGCAAGTACAATCATTGCCTATTGTATGCCAACCTCAAGTTTCTAAGGTCATAATACAAGAGCCTCTTGTCTCCATGACACAACCACAATAGCCAATTAGTGGCTCCTTAACTGGAGTGACTCAGGCTCAAATGGGTACTATTATCCCTCATCTTGGTCAAACATCTAGCGTTGGATAACAAAAAATGGCTTCACAACCATGGCAGGTGCAATATCAACAATCGCAATTCCAACAAGATTACCGAGGACCTGAGCAACAAAGCTTTGCGGGTAATGGACAGCTATATATTCAAAATGGTCAACATCAATCATATCATAATGGTTATGCCCATCAACCTTATCAAAGTTATCAACATCAAATACATTATGCGGGTATGCAAAGACCCACTGCTCAGGTGATCCTATCTTATCCTAGGTATGCTTCGCCAAACCTAAATCAACAGTTGCCTTTCGTTGTGACTTTAGAATTACCAGATCTAAATCGGCAAACAAATGATCTAATTTCTTATGCCCCTTGATGGCTGGCGATTCCTCATAAACTTCTGTCAGATATTCCTAAATTCAATGGAAATCCGGGTGAAGATCTGTCCAATCATGTGATGACCCTTCATCTGTGGTGTTTGTCCAACACTCTCAATAATGATTCGATTAGGCTTCTCCTCTTTCAGCAAACATTAATTGGTCTGGTAGAAAAATGGTGCATCGAATTGCCTAGAGCTTCATTTGATAACTTCAGCGCCCTTGCCACCACCTTTTTAACCCATTTTCAGTTTCCAATAAGGTATGAAATAGGAATAGAGCTTCTTACCAATTTCAAGTAGATGACAGCCACTCACATATCTGATCATATTCATGAGTGGCGGCATCGTCGTCGAATGGTGAAAGCATATGTTCCTGATCAGCTGCTAGCTGAATGGTTTATTAAGTCATTGTTACCTTCTATTATAGACGATGTGGCTAAAGTGGGGGTTGTCACTGAAGAACAAATCATCGCTCATGCGCAATATCTAGACTTGATCTATACTTAATCTGGCATGCTCTATGACAAAATTCCTGATGCTCCTTGACTAGAGTTTTTTGTTCCTCCTCCTCCTAAATCAAACAAATACTCTCATGTCGGTGATGGTGTGATAGGTACAACCAACACGAAAACCGCAAAGGCTACATCTAAGAAAGCCCATACGGTTTCTGGTCAAAATGAAAATGAAGAATTTATTGTCTCGGAGGTTAATGTTGTGTCGACCGACAAGGGAAAAGAACCAAAGCAACCACGGGGCAAGAAGAAAGGGAAAAGCAAAAAGAAGAAAAAGGATGATTCATCTCCTAAAAAATATTCTGCAAACCCTTCTGGGAAAAAGAAACCTCCTTCGGGGTGTCAGATATGCGATGAGGATCATTAGATGAGAGATTGTCCACATAAAGCTGAGATTAAGAAGTTCTTCAGCAACTCAAAAACCTCAGCGGTATTGACTGATCCATTTCCAAACTCAAAAACCAATCTGGTTGCTAGAAACAATGCTTCCCCATCCGAAGTGCTTATGTTGTCCATTTCAAAACAACAAATGATGCTTTAATATCGAAAAGGAATAAATATTACAGGAATCCACAGATATCGAACAACAAGGCTACTGATCAACCTAGTAGTTCGATGACAACTTCAACCAAAGTTGTGCCACCCATCGTTCTTGAGCTAACGATAAAGCCGCCAAAGGGAGTAGTACACAAATCAACATTTAATCCTCGTGCCAAAGTAGCACAAAACTATAATATAGTAGAGGACCTGGCCCAATCGCCCTCCGCTATGTCGACACTTGAAGTACTACAAAATTGCCCCTCCCAAAAGCAGGCTCTATTATTAGCAATAGGCAGGATTGACCCAACGGATTCCAATCTCATGGCCTTTAATCATAAAGGATATGAACCTCAGTTACCAAATCAACTCGCTTTCCTCATACAAGTGAAAGCCCTCAGCAAAACAATTCATCGAACAATTATTGATGAGGGGGCATCTACCTGCATTATGTCAATGAGTTGTTGGAAAACTTTAGGATCACCACCCTTGTCAAGATCATCAACGACATTAAAATTATTAGATGGATGAACATACACCCCGTATGGGATTTTAAGTAACTTGCAAGTTGAACTGGGGGGAAAAACAGTAGAAATTGATGTCGAAGTTATCGATGGAAACCTCAATTACAACATCCTACTGGGAAGGCCCTGGATTTATGCTATGGCTGTTGTTGTGTCAACATACTTTAGAAATATAGAATTTCCTTTTCAAGGAGGAATTACAATTGTTGATCAACAAACCTTCCTCCTATAGTTCACAAGTTACGGGAAGCATTCCAATGATCCATGGAAGCTCTCATTCGCTTCAAAATATCGGAGTAGGCCTCCTAAAAGACCCTCCTTTAATGGGTACTTTTTCCCTACCGCCTCCAAGTAATCTAGCAGAAGTGGCCATGGTGGAAACTTGCAATATTATATCCTCTATATCTAAAAGATTTAGAAGATTCCCAAACATTTTGTCAGCATGGATCATTGCCAGGTATTGCCCCCAAGCCAAATAGAAATATTGTAGCACTCAATTTTCTTGGCCCGGGGGACAAACCCAAATCAACACTCATCGAGTGTTTGAATAGATAGGTCTAAGGAATATGGCACCTCTTCAGATCCTTGGTCGCATGTACATTCTACATATGAAGGAATGATTTATTCAATGATGATAGGAAAGGCACCATGGGAAGATTACCACCATCATTCCCATCTTCAGATTACCACGAAGATTATTCCATCGAACTTAATCATCTTTCAATTTTTGATTTTCTATCAAATATTGTAAATACAGTGGATTTTGAGGACGGTTCCTATCCTATTTCAA
>APFE031138287.1:1804-23494 GCA_000404065.3 Pinus taeda
ACAACTTCTATCACAAACACAATCACATTTCCAATAACAATGTGGCAAGGTAAAATAAATTTAACGCATGCTAGCTTTACATGTAGCATAAATACAAGCATACTACCAATAACAACATTTTATGTCAGAAGAAATCTAGTCCATGCTATATTTCCTTCTAACACAAACAAAAGCACATTACGAAGGTGAAAGAGATCTAACACGTGTTATATTTCCTTCTATAATAAACAACCAAATTGAAAACAACAACATTGCATAGCTAAAGAAATCTAACACAACTTCTAGCCCAAACACAAGCACAACATTTCCAATAACATTGCCAAAGTGATGGATATCTAACACTTGCTAGATTTCCTTTGATCATAAACAACCAAATTGACAACAACACTATTGCAAAGCAAAAGAAATCTAGCATAGTTTCTAGCCCAAACAAAAGCACATTTCCAATAAAAATATTGCAAGGTGAAAGAAATTTAACACAAATTAGCTTTACATGTGGCACAAATACAGTCATACTACCAACAACAACATTGCATCCCAAAAGAAATCTATTGCGTGTTATGTTTATTTTTAAAACAAATCAACAATGTGTAATAGTGATTATTTGTTGTGAAGACCCATATGAAAAGTGTCGTAATGCTAATAAGACCAATGCAGCTACTGCAGGATACCCACTCACCTTTCGCTTTATTCTACAAAAAAACTCCGAGGTGCGAAATCCTTCTTTTGCCGAGTGTTTTCTTGTAAGAGGGGAAAGTAATGAATAATTCTTCCTGCTAGAATATATTTATTTTGGGAAAACAGGGAGAAAAAAATGAATCCTCGTCAGTTCAAAATTTGCGTTTCCTTGGGGGGTGGTTGTTCCTCTAATGGATGATTTCCCGTACTAATTAATGTTTCCTTTAGCTGACACATTTTTCCTTCCACTAGGTTGTCAACAGGGAGCTTATTATAAGAGAATATTCATCTATTGTGCTCCTTCCAGATTTCCCAAAGGGTGAAACCTCGAATGAAAGTTCAGGTAAGGTTCACCACCTCGTTTTTTGTATAATGCACCCGCAATTTCTTTATTGTTTCTTGTATGCTCTCTCGACTTTGGTTTCTTTATCTAAATATTGAGGCCAATTAGTCCCATAGTGCCTCCATATAGTTACAGGTGTTGAGTAAATGATTAAGCCTCTCTTTTGTGTTTTCGGAGAGGAAACACGAAGAGGAACCTATAAATCCTCTCTTTATAAGTTTGTCCCGAGTTTGGACCTTCCGGTGTAAAATCAATGACATGAAAATTTTAATTTATGGCCAATGTGGCACCATCCATAGTTTTCTCCACAATGAATCATTTGTACCAGTATATCCCTCACTAAGATAAGCTTTGACTTCCTTGAGATGTAACTCCACATCTTATTTTTTCCGCCATTTAGGTTGGTCTTGGTCATAATTGAACATAATTCCTCGTTTTCTTAGTTCCTCTGTTAGATACTGAATAGCTAAGTCATTCTGGGATGGCCGTTGAAAGATATTAAAATTCCATCGCCTCCATTTATTATTTTCTAGTCATTGATCCTAGAATTGGTGGAATTCTCTATACTCTCATATTTCTGTGCTTAGTTTGAAGGGATGCCATTCCTCCCTGCATAACTTAGCTTGTTTCTACCACGCATCATCCCAAAATAGGGCCTCCTTTCCATTTCTAATTTCCCAGAATAGTTTTTTTGCATGATACCTCTTTTATTCCATGCTAAATTCCAAATTGCCAACCCCTAAGTGGAACTTGATAACCAGAATAACTTTTTTTTATGGAAATTAGGTGCATATTTTGATTTCCAAAGCCTTTCCCAAGGTGATGACCACCCTTTTAACCATCTCCACCATAATTTTGCTCCATTTTCTTTGTTTTTTACCTCTGGATCTTGAAGACCTAGCCCACCTGCATCTTTTGGTTTGCACTCTATTTAAGGCCACTAGTGCCCATTTTTGTTTCACCTCTACCCCTCGCCACAAGAAGTTCCTTTGGATGTCCCAGATCTTTTGTAGTACTCATTTGGGAGAAGGGAGGATAGATAACATATAACTTGGAATATCTTGTATCACTATGTTTGTTAGAATCAGATGACCAACCAAGTTTAGGGCTTTGGCATTCCATTGTTTCACCCTATCCTCAAGGTTTGATACAATTTTTTCCTAATTGGAGTTCTTCTAGGCTTGCACCATTAGAGGGACCTCAAGGTACTTTGATGGGAGGGATTTAAATATAAATGCCCTAGTTTTTTAGCTCTGCATTTTGTAAAATCTTGAATATGCTTTTAGTACTCTTTCGGGAATATTACACATGTAGTAATCCATTTGTATCTTTTTGCAAATATTAAGCATTATATTTTTTTTAAAGGGAATATCTTTGTGGAACTTTCTCCTATGATCTACGATCTCCATACCTGAGAATAATCGCCCAATGTTGAATTGAGAAATCAATGAAAGGTAGCACCTGGACAAGAAACAAAGGTGTGTAAGTTAACCAAATATTTCTATGGTATAAAACAGACTCCCAGAGCCTGGTACATAAAAATTGATGAGAATTTTGCACAGCACGGCTGAAAGAGAATCCCTTATGATCCTAACCTCTACTGCAAAGATCAAGGGGGGATATTGTGATCATCGTTGTGTATGTCGATGAATTAGTAATCACAGGTAGTTAGGAGAAGAGAATTTTGGCAGGATTTGAAAAGGTCCTTTGACATGATCGATCTTGGTCTATTGCATGACTGTCTTGGTTTGGAGGTGTGACAGACACATCACCGGATATTTGTATATAAAATAAAATATGCCAAGAAACTTATTGAGAAATCCCATATGAATGGTTGTAGCCCATGCAAACTCCCATTGAACGAGACCTAGTAGTAACCACACCTATTATCATTCAAGTGACACGTAAGTTACAATGTGGCACACAAATAAGTAATGTAACATGGAACTAGCACTTATCCCCATTAATCCAACGCATTCAAAAACATCTGGAGGTGTTGAAAACCATGGAATTCACCTTAGTTTAGTGGTTTTCGAATGTGTTGGTGGATAGGGTGGAAAGTAAAGGGGTAGATAATGTCCATTTGCTCACCAACGTGATGTGCAAGTTTTCAGAGGGCTAGCTAAAGGAGGAAAGCCAAAGGATGAGAGAGAGAGAGATCACTCCGCACCATTAAGGTAGGTTGATAGAGAAGGGGTCGGCCCAAATAGGGACAGTTATCTACCAGTTCATACGAACAAATAATCCTTCATTATGGACATACTTAGGAAATGAGAAGGGGTATGTGTCTGCAATATAAGGATAGAGTGATGGTTAATCATGGGAAGGAGAGGATTTCCCCCATAATAGATTGTTAGTGTGATCGTATCATTAATAGGAGATGTGGCAAGAGGAGTGGGAAGGTACGAAATCAAGAGGGGAACATACAAGAGCAAGGTCGAGGTGATTATGATTTTGAACAAACCGCTCGCAGGGGAAAATGAGAGGAAGGACGTCCACAAGTACACACGAATGAACAACAACATGGCTAGCAGGTCAGAGTTACTGAAAATGGAGAGGGAAAGTACTCAAATATCAGTGAGGCAAGTCTCATCTCGGGTGTCATCTTTAAATCATAGCTAGGGAGAAGGCTTCATCGACATAAGGAAAAACACTGAAAGGTGGTGTAATTGTGAGTTGCTGATAGTAATTTCTATGAGGGAAATTCAGTTATCAAGGAGTGCAATGAGTAAAAGATAGAGTGATGCTATTAGGGAAAGAGGTAGTTCCCGAGCGGATGCTCAGGGCTTTCAGTTTTGCAAATAGATATGCATGGAGGAAGTAGCGGAGGTTGTTGCTAAACAATCACACAAAAGGGAAGAATATAGTGGAAATCTGGGAGAGTGAGGTTCGAAGACATTGTAGGGTTATCTTTGATGGTAGAATAGAGGAGGAAGGAGATTGGATCATCAACACAGGGAAATCCAAAGCATAGATGACTATGTAAAAAAATACCTTGGAGACCGTTTGGCATGTCAAGACTCTAGTGGAAAAGTTGCAAGCAGAGGCAGCATAATAGAGGAGAAAGAGGCAACTCGAGACAAAAATCGAGTTAAAATCTATAGACCAACACCTAAAAGGTATTGAAGAGGCTCTCAAGGGTTTGGTTAACATAGAGAAATTGCATGTTGGCAAAATTGGGGATCTTAACAAAATGTTCTCAATCTATCTAAATTATATCGATAATGTGGATATATCGATGGGTGTATAAATAGGAGATTTGGCCTGCTTGAGGAAGTATCGAGTTCGAGAGGCTTGCACTGCAGGTGGTTGTCCACTAGCAACCCTAGAGGCTCTAGCGACAACCCTTGTGGAGGACCCAACAATGGGGCCAACGACGATAACAACTCCAAGCAAATAATATTATGTTAGTTGATCATGGCATCGACCAATCTTTTGTTTAGTTTTGCATTATGTTTATATAGGTAGTATTGTAGTTATTTTTCAAGTTTACATCTGAAGATCAAAGCTATATAGCTATTCAGATAGGCAGACCTACATATAGTAGTAGTGGGAAGGGGAACTTTTTTGAACTATATAAGGGAAAGTAAAGACAGAAAAATCTAATGGCATGCCTGGTTAAATGTGTGACAAAGAGAATATTCTTCTACAATTGGTTTGGTAAACCAACTGCTATTTTTGTATTTTATGTTTATTTAGTAATATATTGAAACTTTACTAACTTACAAAAAAGTTATCTTATTATATTTCCCTTTAATATATTGTCTATTAAAAATATATGCTACATATTAAAAGATATTAAATTCTTCGATATATTTTTTACCATTTTTTACACTGGATGATGTGGAAAGAAATTTGATGAGGAATTGATACCATATAAACTTAAAATTTTAATTACTAAGTCAACTATATGGGGTTATCGGGTTATCTTCCTTTTTAGTATGTTCTGTTCAAGGAGACATGTTTTGTATGAAAAAAATCAAATTTAAAAATAATTAAATTTTATTACTGAGTCAACTATATGGGGCCTACCTTACCTTTCAGATGTTTTGTATTAAAAAATATAAAGAATTTACAAGAATATTTGTTTACGAGGTGTTTGGAGAAATTTGATCTCTCTTTCAAGGCCCAAAAAGGTCCAAATGGATTTGCTCTAATGCAAGTGAGGACTAGCTTCATTTCGAGATAAGGTTTCCAAGGTGTAAATATGCGAGGAGTGTTTACCATTCCACCATCGCTGTTGTTATCGCAGAGGAATATGTTTCTCTACTCCTTTACTGTTTCCATTCTCATCCTCTTTTTAAGTGTTGTAAGTAAAACCAGATAAACAGAATAATAAAACTAACTAGGTACAGTGGGACATAGAGTGAATTCCAAACAAATGACCATATTTCAGCACTCTTTTCACTTGTAATAGAAGATTGTCTCAGTGTTGAAATGTTGTTAACTCAAACTGTTTAGTAATTTAGTTTTCATCTCCAATTTAATAAGTGCATTGTATTTGTAATTCCTCATACAAGTAAATACAAGTGAATTTAGATTGTGGATACCTTATTAACCAACTTTGGAATTCAAAAGTCATAGGCAGTAGATATGTTGTGGCTCTTAAAACAGAAAATTAAAACAGTAAAAATATATAGAGTTTCAGGAAAAAATAATAACCATTCTATCCAAATAATTATCCCTGGAAACAGTAAGCTCAATTGTTTTGAAGATCTTTGGCAACAATAAACTCTTCAAACCCCCTTTATTTGGGTAAAGAAAACATGCAATTGAGACCACACATGTAATTAACCATTTAAATATGATTAATTGGTATTTCCTGATCAACATTTATAAACATTTATGAAATACCATCACACAAATGGCATGGTTAATACCAGCAAAAGGCACGGCTATTAGTGCACCAACGATGAAGCATTTGACACACAAAGAATACAACAATGTAGCAGCTAGATATAGTATTTGAAAATGAAAAATAGGAGATACTAGATTTTGATATGTGATATCAAATTCCCAGTACCCTGTGTACCCCTTAGGACTGTCATGCTTTGTAAATAGGTCACCATAGGTTTTGACTGAGCCTGATGATGAGTGGATCCTATGTACTGTCTGACCATAGATGAAGCAGCCTGAGGTTTAATAGGGTGGTGATTCTGCTTTGAGTTGGATGAAATGAGCCTTAAAAATGATTTTTGATTGTCTTTTGGAGTGCCTTAGGCTGATTGTAAATCTACTAGCATGAGTTTCATTTTACGGAGGAGGAGCTCTCATATAAAAAGTGCTACACATCACAAACATGGTAGCTGATAAGGGAGGATAGGGAGCCTCTAGAATCTCTAAACAAACAGTATCCGTCCCTGATCTCATGACTGACATGGAAAAAGAGTATTCTCTTCTAATTCAGTTTAATTCAAGAAAAGTCTACAGATCCTATTTTTCTTGTCAGTCTAGTATTTTCCCTTGGTTTTAGTCTGATGTGAACACATCTGAAACTGGCACATAGGAAATCTCAACCCATGCATGATGTGAAGCTGTAAGAAGCCAGGGTGGAGAATCATCTCGATTCTCATCTTCGATACACAGAAGGTGTCCATGGTTTAGGTGAGTCTTGCATACCAACTCTCTAGGAGGAATGATCCACATGATGTGAAAATAGTGACAACAACGTAATGTTATGATCTGGCACATACCTAATAAAAAAAACAGAAAGCCTAAACACATACCTGTTTTAGGTAAAAACTATGGAAGATCAGCCTCACAGAAAAAAAATGGAATTAAATGCAGAGCTTATAAAACAGAGCATTTATCAACCAAAATAGAGCTTATAAAACAGAGCATTTATCAACCAAACTTAAGACATCACATCTGTAAAATGCCAGTCATTGTACAATTGTTCCCTGCTTAAAAAAGTACCATACGAGTATTCCAAACAAAAACTCTGGGGATTTTTGTTCTATATCAATAACATCGTCTAGTCCAATTGCCAAAAATACTAGTGGGTTTTGTCCTAAGCTATGTGGCCTCAACTAAACAGGTTATCAAGAGAAAAATGTTGGACTTATGGTTGAATCAACGTTCATAACAAAGACACAGTGAATTATTTCATTTGACTTATGTCTCAATTTGTAGATGGAAATGCAGTTTGTGTGGAGAAATAGTGTAGTAAGGGTATCTCAGATGCCGAGCTTTGTCTATCTCATGATAGCTACAATGGTCATAGAGAGAAACTATGAACAGTGGAACTGACAAAGGCACTGTTTGAAAGAAACTAGGGGATGGGGCCTATGATTTTGTGAAAAAAGAAGACAGTTACAATTTTTGTAATAAAGGAAATAGCCTTCTAAAATTTTGACCTATGATGCAACTTGTTTGTGATCCTACATTGATTTGCGTTACATTAATCTTGTATCACAAAACATGATTGACATGACATCCTAGCAATGACTGAAAATCATTAATTACTATGAGCTTGCAGCTACAAGTAGAAACAAGAATAAACAAAGGAACAACAATTCTAGGCCAAAATCAAACCTCTCAAGGATCTGTCAGTAAAGGAAATTGTCGTATCATTGATAAGAAGTAAACCTCACCTAAAGCCTTCAATCATGAAGGTCATCTAGAAGAAGTGCATAGCACTCTGACCAATTCTCTATCAATCCTTGTGAAAAATAGAAGCAAGTATACAACCAAAATAAGCAAAAGAACATGATATATTGATTGCATTAAATCAGGATTTTGTGAAGAATGGTTCTACATACATGAATGCCTGATGAGAAATTCTCCTTGGCATCATGAATTTGGTAATTTGATGCAATGAAGGATGATACAACTAGGACTATGATGACTCAGACCTTTTCTGAAGTGGTTGCCTCATCTAACTTCAAGAAAGGCTTAAGAGGGAGCCATAAAATCTTCAATGATTGTTATTTTCCGATGATTCTTGATGAAAGGCATGTCTTGATAACTAAATTTGATACAAGTTGCATGATTATGACTGGATAATTCTAGCACATGGACCATATGATTAAGAGAAGGTTGCATATAGCTCAATGCTTATGTTTTGAGTAAGATTACCTTCTAAACATTGTGAAGGAGGTGTGATGTTATAATATGATGCCTAATGACTCTTGTTACTTAAGAAGAAGTATGATTAGTTGACTTTCATGCATACATGAATCACAGAGTGCTGATAGCTTGATGGATATACTCCAAACAAGAATTATTTTCTGATGTTCAGAGGAAGATATGATCTGACAGATAATGATTCCCCAAATTATCTGACTTCCAAAATTTCAAACTAAGTGCACTTGTCAGTGCCTACTCAATACTATTGTTACTGCCACCCACTGATGCTTAGCAATAAACAAATATTAATTTAAAGAGAAGGGATCTATGAATAGGTTGGGATAGAAAGCTAAATAGGCTTGATTATGGTGAAAACCTGCATGGTTAAGTGTCCTTTGAGCCAAGAAGACTTGTAATGGTGATTTGACCTTCCTCTGAAGTCTTCGTTACTAGGTATAAGCCTTATAGGTGACAATTGATGCCATGTGATTTCATTTCACTATATTCAATGCCACTTCTTCACCCTCTCACCTTATGCAATGAGCAAATGAGGAATTTGTCATTATGACCAATGCTCATGGGAGATGGGTCACATTGGATAGATTTATACTCTAGAAAATCCCCTTGAGTCAATGAGTGCATGAAAAATTGTTCATTATGACTAATACTAATGGGAGGTGGGTTGTGCAGAATGACTTAATATTCTTGCAAGCTCATTGTAGCCTGATACAATGAATAGATGAGAAATTGGTCCTTATGATTAATGGACCTTAAACAAAAGTTTTGTATCATTACTTGAGTCAAACTTATCAGTCCATTCATCACTATAATTACACGATATTAGAAACATATAAACACCTCAAGCCTCTAAGAAAAGAATATGGTGCAAACTCACTGACTCGAGAAGACAATGATACTAGAGGCGATCATCAAAAATATGATGTAACATCCAATGGGAAAATATGTTTTACAAGAAATCAAATGAAGCCAGAGTATTTTCTAATGTTAGAACCCTGGAAAATTATGGAAGATGTACTCGTTCATTTTGATTAAAGGTAAAAATACTGATTGTAATATAGTGTAAGGCAATTCCAAATATCTCTTAATTGGAGACACAATACACTTTCTATTAATATGTGTCCAAAGGTAAACAACTACATTCATAAATGAAAGAAGGAATTCTATGAACTATTCAATAATTCCTAACAACTATAACCCATTCCAAAAATTAAAAAATTCTATTTCATCTAAGGATACTAAAAAGAAAATGGAAGAAATAGGTGAGTGAACTGACGAAAAAAATTAAAACAGGTTCCCAATAAGGTATTCTCAAAGGGAATCTATGCAAGTTCATTCATATTCTCAAAGTATATAAAGACATGAAAACTTTCTAGTTATGATAAATAAATGTCTTTCAACTATTTGAATCATGGTACAATCACTACCTTGACTGCTTCAAAGGGAATTCACTAGTCAAACGAATTTGGTTAGCGCTCCCTAAATACAATTGTGGGAAGATTTGCTAGTTCAATCCTAAAAGATCCTATATCATGGAATCTGAAAATCCTGCTATTTTTTATGCCTACAATCTGAATTTATTCCTCAAGCCAGATGGGATAAGGAAGTCTCATCCTTTTACTCTCAATATTCATCTGGAAGACAAAGTTATTGACATATGTCATGGATATTCCTTGGTAGACAAACAAAGAGTATGTTATAAACACACAATTATTGAAGCATTAAGTCAAACAAATCCATTTCCACCTATAGATAGCTCTATTATTGACAATAACAAAGTCGGACAACCCCAAAAGATTGATTAAACCTGTAAACCTTTAATGACATATACAACTACAGTGTTGAGAATGAAAACGATGTCAAGAAAATCATTGATGAAGAATACAGGCTTGACCAAATAAAAAGTTTCTCTCTGGGCCACATCAAATGCAAGTATGTTCTCTTCTCCATGAACATGTCGACAATCATTCATGCACTAGATTTTTAAAAGGAAATGTAGACAACAAACCTCTAACAAATCCACATGAAGTCAATGCTGAGGGACAATTTTGGGGTCTGGAAAAGGTGCACTCACAGGGATTAAATCACAATGAAGATTGTGGATACCTTATTAATCAACTTTGGAATTCAAAAGTCATAGGCAGTAGATATGTTGTGGCTCTTAAAACAGAAAATTTAAACAGTAAAAATATATAAAGTTTCCGGAAAAAATAATAAGCATTCTATCCAAATAATTATCCCTGGAAACAATAAGCTCAATTGTTTTGAAGATCATTGGCAATGATAAACTCTTCAAACCCCCTTTATTTGGGTAAAGAAAATGTGCAATTGAGACCACACATGTAATTAACCATTTAACTATTATTAGTTTGTATTTCCTGATCAACATTTATAAACATTTATTAAATACCATCACACAAATGGCATGGTTAATATCAGCAAAAGCCACGGCTATTAGTGCAGAAACGATGAAGCATTTAGCACACTAAGAATACAACAATGTAGCAGCTAGATATAGTATTTGAAAATGAAAAATAGGAGATACTAGAATTTGATATGTGATATCAAATTCCTAGTGCCCTATGTACCCCTTAGGACTGTCATGCTTTGTAAATGGGTCACCATAGGTTTTGACTGAGCCTCATGATCAGTGGATCCTATGTACTGTCTGACCATAGATGAAGCAGCCTGAGGTTTCATAGGGTGGTGATTCTGCTTTGAGTTGGATGAAATGAGTCTTAAAAATGATTTTTGATTGTCTTTTGGAGTGCCTTAGGCTGACTGTAAATCTACTAGCATGAGTTTCATTTTACGAAGGAAGAGCTCCCATATAAAAAGTGCTACACATCACAATCATGGTAGCTGATGAGGGAGTATAGGGAGCCTCTAGAATCTCTAAACAAAGAGTATTCATCCCTGATCTCATGACTGACATGGCAAAAGAGTATTCTCTTCTGATTCAGTTTCATTCAAGCAAAGTCTACAAATCCTATTTTTCCTGTCAATCTAGTATTTTCCCTTGGTTTTAAACTGGGATGTAAACACATCTGAAACTGGCACATAGTAAATCTCAACCCATGCATGATGTGAAGTTGTAAGAAGCCAGGGTGGAGAATCATCTCGATTCTCATCTTCAATACACATAAAGTGTCCATGGTTTAGGTGAGTCTAGCATGCCAACTCTCTAGGAGGAATGATCCACATGATGTGAAAATAGTGACAACAACGTAATGTTATGATCTGGCACATACCTAATAAACAAACATAAAGCCTAAACACATACCTGTTTTAGGCAAAAACTATGGAAGATCAGCCTCACAGAAAAAAAATGGAATTAAATGCAAAGCTTATAATACAAAGCATTTATCAACCAAAATTAAGACATCACTTTTGTAAAATGCCAGTCATTGTACAATTGTTCTCTGCTTAAAAAATTACCATATGAGTATTCCAAACAAAAATTGTGGGGATTTTTGTTCTATATCAATAACATCATCTAGTCCAATTGCCGAAAATACTAGTTTGTTTTGTCCTAAGCTATGTAGAGTGATTGAAAAATGTTTTTGTTAGTGGAAATGGTTTAAACACCATAAAAAACAACATAGCACTGAAACTTGACAACTATAACTTGGATTTCCAAAAAAAAATATTATATTTTATTATTTCCATAATGACACCTTATTATACATTGGAAATCTAAACTACCTGAATGCTCTATTATCAATGTTGAGAAACTCAGCAGTTGCTAATGAGTTGAATCAATTGTTGTCTCCTGTCTTCCATCATTTGTTTCATTTCTACCTCAAGCCAAACTACCTTGCTTTATGGGATTAAATTATCACAAGATGGAGCAGTTGGAATAACCATTTGTTTTTTGTGCCATAGAAAAAACATACCCTTAAAATGAAATTCATAGATGAATTACCTAAAATTTGAATGCATAAATGGGTGAAAAATCAAGGTAATACACAGTGGTTTGGGACTTTATTCATGGGGATTTATTCATGGTTGTTGATTTTGAGAAGATTTATTTAGGGTCTTAGAATCTTGTTTTCCTCAATTGACCATTATTAGGTTTCAAAGACTAGTATGTAATGAGAAATACCTCATAATGGTGTTTATAATCCTAGTTGTAGTCAAATGATCCCCTACAGAGGTCATATGCAGTGGTTTCAAGCCTCATTCATCGATATTGATATTGATAAGCCTTTTCCATGCCCTAGTTTAATTCTTTTCATCCCCTAACTATTTTCCAAGCCTTAAGACCAATTTACGTTATGCAAATCCATCTATGGGATGTTATATTCTTAGTGGGATACAAAAAGTACTCTACAAAAGTAATTTGTGTTGGTTAAGTATATGTTCATATTTTTTCAACTTGAGAGGCATCACTAAAGGCTTAAGGCTTGTGATCTCATGCCTCAATAATCTCCAAGGCCCCAATACTAGTTTGTGGTGCACAATACCTTCAAATAATGTTTGTGTTTCTAGTAAAAATCCAAATATCCCAGATAGAGGTCAAATATGTGTTGGTTATATTCATCCGGAAGACAAAGTTATTGACATATGTGATCGATATTCCTTGGTAGACAAACAAAGAGTATGTTATAAACACACCATTATTGAAGCTTTAAGTCAAACAAATCCATTTCAACCTATAGATAGCTCTATTGTTGACAATAACAAAGTTGGACAGCCCCAGAAGATTGATTAAACCTGTAAACCCTCAATTACATATACAACTACAGTGCTGAGAATGAAAACGATGTCAAGAAAATCATTGATGAAGAATACAGGCTTGACCAAATAAAAAGTTTCTCTCTGGACCACATCGAATGCAAATATGTTCTCTTCTCCATGAACATGTGGACAATCATTCATGCACTATATTTTTAGAAGGAAATGTAGACAACAAACCTCTAACAAATCCACATGAAGTCAATGCTGAGGGAAAATTTTGGGGCCTGGAAAAGGTGCACTCACAGGGATTAAATCACATTGAATAGAGGCTCCTTCTCTGTCCCAAAAGAAGGTTCTTCATCACAGCAAGGAGGCTTCCGTACGCTGTCAAAGGAACCTCCAAAAGATCGCTAGTTGCAGTTTCTATTCACAGCTAAGACGCAATCAAAGGGAGCCTAAATGAACCCCTAATCCACAATAAGAAAGAGACTCAATACCCAGTCCTAAAGGATTTGTTTTAGGTGTTGTTCCAGTAAGGAGACCTAGCACGTCTTAGTATTTCAGTGGCAACATGATGATGACAGCATTGTGATTGAAACTATTCCTGAGGACTGTTTATAAGGTTGGTAAGCTACAATCATATTATATTAATGAAATCTGCCCTAGAGCAAAGTTCAAATCAGTACACTTAGATTGAGTCAAGTCCTTGTACGTCTTATACTACTGCATTGATAGTATTTGTTGACTGAAGATCAGAGGCCAGACTTGTTGCTAGGCTAGACCACAGGACATAGCTAGCAGCAAAGGTATTGACTTGAAAGCGTGAAAATGGTGGAGCTGCACCTCTAGGTCATGGATTGGTAACTGACAAAAAAAAAAAAAATTAGACTGCTTCAATCCAATCCTAAAAAAAAACTTATTGTAGGCAAGCAAATTGCAACTAACCAACCAATGTGAAATGAATTTTCAATGAAATTATCAAATGTACTACACAAATTGATGTGATATATATACGAAAAACAGAGCATTGATCAACCAAAATTAAGACATCATGTCTGTAAAATGCCAGTCATTGCACAATTGTTCTCTGTTTAAAAAAGTGAGTACAATGAGAAGTACCTATATTTTTCATGAACTCTAGCTTCCAAAAGAGGAAAATTTGAACCCTGCTTGTAAATTTCAACAGTTGTTCTTCTGAAAATCAGACAAAATCGTGCATGGAAGTAAGTTTAACAGTGCAGTTGTGGCAGGATCAATCCTGAGATCACAACTGCTCTATTTATACTGAGTGATGATCTAATCACATCAAATGATGGGGAGGGGTCAACACTTAGTTTATTATGAGAAACTTTGTTCTTACTAATTATTTTCACTTACTTCAACAACCTACATTTACTCACAAAATCATGCATGTATTTGCTGACAAAATAGTGCAATAGATGTAGGTTGGTATTTGGAATGGAATTGTAAGTAAAATTTCCATTTGAATGCATAAAAAATCTTATTTTTTAATTTTTTTTTATTAATATCAAATAAGAAATTTAGAAATTACTAAAAGAAAAAAATTAGAGATTTTTCCTTATTTCAAATAAGGAACTAGTTCAAATAAAGAATTTAGTGGTTATTAAAAAAGCTAAAAGTAGAGTTTTTTCTTTATTTCAAATAAGGAATTTAAGAATTTATTAATTACTCCCTATCTCTATTTTTCTAGCAATATATACTTGTCTTATATAAAACCTCAAGTAATAGGCTTGGTAACACCCCTGAAATAATATTTTCTCTCATTTATTAAATATTTTGTATTTCCACTTTTCAACTTGAGTCACAAAGAAATAATAAATCTAGTTAATATGCTAATATCAAGGACAAGTTTGATATGGCATCTAGGTTAGTTGGGGCTTTCAGCAGAATTAGGAGATGGGGAGCACTATTTGCCATCATTATAAACCATATCTATATAGATGTTGTATGAGTGTTAATGTGAGGATAATTTTGCCCCACAAGGATGGCTTTGTTTGGGGGCTTGGACATCATCTAAGGAGAAACACGATTATCATCCCAGGGCATACGAGTGGTTTTGGTTGGTTCAGTAATAATATAGATTATGTACATGGTACAAAACCACCTCCCAGTGCCTCTAAGGTGAATGGTTGGCCTAGTGGTGCTCATCGCCAACATCAAGGTTTCTTGTTGGTTGCTAGTGTCATACTTACTAATGTCTACTACCCAATATTGTGACATTTTGATAGGTCATTGTACCAAAAACTAATACATTGCATTAGTGTAGGTTGACCTTGTTAAGGTGTCCTTCATACAAATAGTCTAAAATTTGACCTCTCGATGGACTATAGTCCCCAACCATGGAGTGAGAGTCCTTGAACCCTCTCTCTCCATGAGCTAAATTATGGATAATGTAGGATGATATGCTAATATCGAGGACATGTTTGACATTTTGATAGGTCGATGTACTAACAACTTATACATTGCATTAGTGTTGGTTGACCTTGATGTGTCCTTGATATAGTTAGCTCGAACTTTGACCTAGAATTGATGGACTATAGTCCCCAACCATGGAGTGAGAGTCCTTGAACCCCCTATCTAGATTAGATAATGGATAATGTAGGATGATATGATAATATCGAGGACAAGCTTGACATGGCATGTAGGTTAGTTGGGGCTTTTTGCACATTTAGGTGATGGGGAGCACTATTTTCCATCATTATAACCAGAGAAATATAGATGTTGTATGGGTGTTAATGTGAGGATAATTTTTCCCCTAGACAAGGATGGATTTGTTTGGGGCTTTGGACATCATCCAAGGAGAAACACCATTATCATCCCAGGGCATACGAGTGGTTTTGGTTGGTTAAGTAATAGTACAGACTGTGCACATGCTACGAAACCAACTCCTAGTGCCCCTAAGGTGAACGGTTGGCCTAGTGGTGCTCATCGCGAACATCAAGGTTTCTTGTTGGTGGCTAGTGTCCTACTTACTAATGTCTACTACCCAATATTGTGACATTTTTATAGCTCGATGTACCAACAACTAGTACATTGCATTAGTGTAGGTTGACCTTATTAACATGCCCTTCATACAGTTAGCCTGAAATTTGACCTCTCGATGGACTATAGTCCCCAACCATGGAGTGAGAGTCCTTGAACCCTCTATCTCCATGAGCTAAATTATGGATAATGTAGGATGATATGCTAATATCAAGGACATGTCTGACATTTTGATAGGTCGATGTACCAACAACTAATACATTGCATTAGCATTGGTTAACCTTGAGGTGTCCTTGATACAATTAGCTCGAACTTTGAACTAGACTTGATGGACTATAGTCCCCAACCATGGAGTGAGAGTCCTTGAACCCCCTATCTAGATGAGCTAATGGATAATGTAGGATGATATGCTAATATCGAGAACAAGCTTGACATGGCATGTAGGTTAGTTGGGGCATTTTTCACATTTAGGTGATGGGAAGCACTATTTTCCATCATTATAAACCGAAGTAATATAGATGTTGTATTGGTGTAAATGTGAGGATAATTTTTCCCGTGGACAAGGATGGCTTTGTTTGGGGCCTTGGACATCATCTAAGGAGAAACACCATTATCATCCCAGGGCATACGAGTGGTTTTGGTTGGTTAAGTAATAGTATAGACTGTGCACATGGTACAAAACCACCTCCCAGTGCCCCCAAGGTGAACGCTTGGCCTAGTGGTGCTCATCGCCAACATCAAGGTTTCTTGTTGGTGGCTAGTTTCCTACTTACTAATGTCTACTACCCAATATTGTGACATTTTGATAGGTCGATGTACCAACAAGTAATACATTGCATTAGTGTTGGTTGACCTTGAGGTGTCATTAATACAGTTAGCTTGAATTTTGACCTAGACTTGGTGGACTATAGTCCCCAACCATGGAGTGAGAGTCCTTGAACCCCCTATGTAGATGAGCTAATGGATAATGTAGGATGATATGCTAATATCGAGGACAAGCTTGACATGGCATGTAGGTTAGTTGGGGATTTTTACACATTTAGGTGATGGGGAGCACTATTTTCCATCATTATAAACCAAAGTAATATAGATGTTATATGGGTGTTGTATGGGCTCTGTTTGGGGCCTTGGACATCATCTAAGGAGAAACACCATTATCATCCCAGGGCATATGAGTGGTTTTGGTTGGTTAAGTAATAGTACAGACTGTGCACATGGTACAAAAGCACCTCCCAGTGCCCCTAAGGTGAATGGTTGGCCTAGTGGTGCTCATCGCCAACATCAAGATTTCTTGTTGGTGGCCAGTGTCCTACTTACTAATGTCTACTACCCAATATTGTGACATTTTGGTTTGAAGATTGTAGATGACCATCATTTCGCCCCTATCAGATACAAGGTGAAATGATGGAGAAAACTCAACTGCAAGACTATTCAATACTTTGGAATAAGTTCTGACATGTGATTGGAATATCTTCTTGGTTGTTGATGCCCATTGCCAAGAAGCGATCCATCCAAGATGAATTTTTGTTCTTGTAGGACGTTTGTTTCTGAAGCATCTGTGTGAAGAATGACTAGTTTTATAACAATTCTTACATGGATGAAAATCAAAACAATGATCTTTCAAATGGCCAACTCGGTCACAATGTTGGCATTTCATAATCTGTTGTTGTTGTTGTTGCTGTGGAAGAGGGGCAGAGTCTAGAACAACTGGATGTGAGATGTCATAAATGAATCCAACACTCTGAAACTGAATGGGTTTTGAGTAGTCTGGAATATGAAAGGACAAGTCCTTCTCATATCCAAGACTGGTTTTGTGCTTGTTGTGGACAAGCTGTTCCCAAGGTCTGATGATGGGCTTGGGAAGTGCAGACTGAGTTTCTACATCTGCATGTACAACTGCTGCTTTATTGGGCACTGGATCTGAACCAACTGTAGCATTATTGACTTTCTTCTGATGGCTTGCAGTCTCAATGTTCTAAACAGAAACATGTTCAGAATGACTCCTCTGTTTTAATTCTTCTTGCTGTAGTTGCGTTTCGAGCTATAAAAAATCAAGTTTCTCTTGTGCATTTTGTAGACAGACCTGAATGTCTATGAGAGAAACTTTGCTGACTTTTAATGTATCATGAGTAGTAGACAACCTCAGAGTTTTGAGGAACTCTAATACTTCATTGATTTTGGCCATTTTTCTTCAATGTTAGATTTACACCTTAAAAACTGATCACAACTACTACTCAATGCAGAAAAGTAATACTCACTAGCAATATCAATTATAAATGTGCAGCAAATGATCAGTGTGCAACCAGCAAGCACCAATTACAATCCATATAATAATAAGATGCCAAAACTATGTTAATGTTGAAGACCTTAAATTTGATGCTATGATGATATCACTGAAATTGTGTACTTGATAATGATCAGTACAATATATGAGCATTTGATATCACTGCACTAGAATGCTAAAACATTGTATCAAAGGTGAAGTGATTGTTCTAGCTATAGAGTTATAATTGTGAAACCTTGCTTATTGTACCAATACAACCTGATTATTCCTTAATTACTGTAACTAGGCATCATCAATATATATGTGGCATCTCTGTTCTTGAGAAACCCTTACCTTTTCATGGCATCAATAGACAAAACCTTCATGAATTTGTCCTCAATCCTCTTGTCTTATTGAAGGAGAAGGGAATTAAATCTTTGAAAACAAAACCATACTTTGTTAGTTTTAAGAGAATTTGATTTGACCAACTTCCACACAATATTCTTCTCTATATTATCACTATAATGAGTCAATTTTTGACTACTGCTTAAATGATAGTAGAGTTGGCCTCAACCAAGGTCGGCTTCATTTTGATAGGCATTGTAACAAGTATATATATATAGACCTTTTTTTTTTTAATGAATCAACCCTTCTGTCACACTTTATATTAGAAAACTGAACATTCATCAAGCACACTGAAACATTCTACCGTTGGATGAAAAAGTGGGAAAAAGATACCTATGTTGACGAAAGGAGATTTGGACCAAGCTCTCCAATCAAATGTATAAACAATAGATTATATTGCAGAATGAGTAAACTATAATGAATGATTCTTATGTATCGATTTTAAACAGATACAACTGCACGTTGTCTCACACGGAGGGTTATTTGTGTATGAAAAATTACTCAACTTCATCGAATACCTACTCATGTCTTAGGCGCTCTTCAATGATAGTTGTAGCTGGGTTAGATCTTTTTCATTTAAGATTACATTCCTTCAAGACAGGTTGGTGTGTAGATAGGATAGACGAAGAGGCATTGAAACTTTTGGATGGCCTTCCATCGGCGAAACATTACAATTTCTACGATCCCAAAGGATGGGTAATCCTCGTGTATTATTTCACATTCAAACACTGTTGTTGGGTTGGAATATCATAAATGCAAACGTGCATGTGAGTAACAGCTAGCTGTTCCTTCAAACTTGCATTCACTTCTATTGTTTGCCAACCAACTATGGTTCTTGTTCTTCAACTTCACATGTCACGTTCAACATAGATGTTAATGAAATGAACGAGCAGCAATAGCTACAACTAAAGCTCCCACTCCCACCGATATACTTTTCACAAACATTATAATAAAAATAAAATGTCAAAACCGAGCCATTAAAGTGTGCAAAAATCAGTGTAGGACCACTTGGAATACACAGGAGCTATCTTTTTTTTTTTTTTTTTTTTAATAGCCTGGCGATGCCTTCCCGACAATTTCTAGACCAGTTGAATGGGCTAAAAAACTCACAGGAGTTGAAGTTTCACATAGAGAAGTCAAAGCCATAATCGGTCCACCATAAGGTTTTGCCCCATTTCTAACACCATTTTCTTGATTTTGCACTATTTAGTAAATCATTCATCCTGTCAAATTCTGCTACTGGTGTGATACTCTATAGATCGTGCATAGCATTTTTTTTCTGATACACATATCAACTTCATGATAATGCGCAAGTGTGCAGCATCTGCGTACAATCATATTGTAGTTTCATATATGGATCAACAATTAGACTTCGGTCTCCTAATAGAGTTGCCGCAGAGTCGAGCAAAAGAATTTGTATAGTTTTGAATGTAAGAGAATAGCCTATTGCCGAGCTAGACCATGGAAAGCCTCTACTGGAGCAGTGTAAATCCTTTTATGTATTATAAGAACGGAGTAGTATTAAACAACGGAGCAATTATAACGCAGGAATTATGGAGGCATTTTTCCGTGAGTGATTGGACTAACACTAGAAAAATAACGTATGCAGATTTTTGCAGAGAAATATTTCAGTTACTCCTAAAGGGACATACGTAGAGGTCAGATATGTCAGGCTACAGAAATGCAGAATATAGGCAGAAAATCACGACTACAATATAGCTGACAGGATTCACTATGATGTAAATGTAACATTTCTGCAGGAAGGACAGTGCAAAAGGTAGAGAGGACAACTAAAACAGTGCACAATGATAGAGCACCCAGTTTAAACAAGACCACCCAACTAATGGTGGGAGAAGGCCACACAACCTGGCTTTGATACCATGTTAAACGCACATGGGCAACAAGAGAAATATGAAGGATAAATCATGAGAGTACAATTTTTATTAACAAGAGATATACATTTATAGTACATTATGTGACCGTTGGGTTCCACATCCCAAGGTCTCTTGGACTCCTTTTGTCCATTCGACTTCCACACTAACCCATTGAGGATTAGGTGTTCAACACTATTAACAAATTCTAGAAATTTGTTTTTGGTATAACTTGTATTACCTTGATTTGGAAAGAAATCAATCCAGAGAAATAATGTTTTTTAATACTTAGAGAAATATATAAATAAAAATATTTATACAATTATTTTGTTGTCTTCCTTTTTTTGGTTTTCTTTAAGGATCTTTTAACCATTGATTGGTGGTCATATGTCATAATTTTTACCAGCTATATATAGTATTCGTTACCATCTTTACAAGAAGGATGCCTCTTTTAACATGTTTCAAAAGAAGATTAGAATTTGGTGAAGGTGCAGACATGGATTCATTTCACCATTATAGCACAAATTTTATACTTAGTATAGATTATGTTGTATCTAAATGTCCTAAAAGGAAGGATGTTCCATCCTTTTCAGCCTGGCACTATAAAAATTAGCTGATTAGATATGTTTTAGCTAATTAGATGGGATACTTGTGTTGTAAGATGAGATAATCCTTTTTCTTATATTTTTATGTGTTTATGTATGTATTTTCTTTTTTTTTGCATATTTTATATGGTAATATGTTTATTGTTTGTTACATAATATAATGATTATGCTTCTTATATAATATGATAATTATTGATTTTTAATTGTTAAAATGTTTTTGTTAGGATTGTGTTTTTTAAATAATATGATCTTGATGACTATGTCTTTGTTTATTAAATGACATGTTTTTGGTTTTTACATGATATGATGGTGTTGTGTTTTGTTTCTTAAATAACATGGTTATGTTTATTAGATTAAATAATGGATTGCAGATTTATGTGGTTCGGTTTTTTTAGAATCTAAACTCGAATAATCCACAATTTTCATTTTTGCTTTGTTGATGTTTCGAGTCTAGACCAAGACTCATCATCAAGACTTGATTTACAAAGGAGAGAGAACAATATTGATAAATAAGGTTATGGTTGAGATGTCAAGAATGTGAGCTGACCAGTCTAATGATTTGAATAAACCAGATTTTTAATATTTTTAATATATACTCTTTTAAGGCTCTTTTTAATTTTATTTATTATTCATGGATAATTATTATAGTTTTATATTAATTGCTTTTAAGTGAATTGCTTATGTAATAAGTTTCTTATTATATTTTATTTAATAAAATGATGATTTTGTTTATATTTGTTTAATTTTTACAAGTTT